>NDXB01019986.1:150940-203117 GCA_002631895.1 Agapornis roseicollis | reverse complement strand
GTGGGTTATTTTGAAAGGGGGAAACATTGAGAAAAGACACCAAAAAAAAAAAAAAAATGGAGTCTGGAAGTTGCAGGCTCCAGGGAAGTGTTTTTTCTGATGCACTGGCAAAAGAAAGTGACTTGGAATATTGTTTTCCTTCCAGTTCCTTTCTCACCTCTACCAGTAATCCTAAACTCTGTCAAAATATTTGCTCCTTAGCAAGTTCTGCCAATGGTGTGAAGGAATTGGTCCAACAGTGAAACAGGCAAGATGAACAGAAGGCTTTTACCTATTGCAAAAGGCATGTCAGAATCAGAGAGAAAATGAGAGGAAGAAATCAAGAGGGCCTTGCCTTTCTTCTCAGCACAAAAAGAGGTAACAATTTATTGCCTCAAGCTAAGCCCTGCTTGTTTCTTTCCCCCATCGTTTTCCTAAGATTTCCATTGCCCATCTGAGATAGCACATCCAAGTGGCTATCAATTCAATAGGTGGTACACTGGGACTGGCAGGCTCTTCCTTGTCACTCTCAATCTTCCCTCAAAAGACAATGATTTTGAGTAACTACTCAAAAATATGCTATTCTTTTAGCATAAATCAGACTGTCTGTTTGCAGTACATGTACTGGCAAACATACCCAGGATGTCAGCACTGGAAATGCCAGTATTACCACCGCCATCAAACCATGAGATGAGGCGTTCAAATAACCACATATGTTTACAAGTTACTTCCAGCTCTTGAACCCTGCTGACCAATCTGTCATGCCTGCCCCACACAACCTTCCTCAGCCACACACTCGTTAAAGATGGTAACAACTGACTTAGGGATATTGGGCTTTGTACACTGAACTCTCATCACCGAACACACAGGAATACTTCTTGGACATAAAACTTCAGAGTCAGAAATGATCCCATTGTGAGTTTTGAAATCAAAACCAACTTGAGACAGTAAAACCAACTTTTTTATTACATGTAGAAAACATTTAAGATTGAAACTGGCACCAACTTAAGAACAATTTAACGGAAGATAGGAAATAATTTTACATAAGAGAAACATCTTTTATATTAGCTCTGAGGTGTCAGGCAGCCACTGTCATTTCACACTTATTGCAGAAGCATTTTAAACTGTGTGTGGCCACTCTTTGAGCCTTTTTCAGAAGCGCTGTTTCCTCCTTAGAGAAGCCTTTGACAGCAATGGTCAGCTGAAAGATATTGTTTACATTGCATTCATGCACCTACAGCATGAAATCTCGCTGATTCACTAGTTTCCTGTGGGGGGAACGTTTTCATGGAGATACTGGAGAGCCAAATCTGTCCACTTCATTTCTTGCTCTTTCACAGACTCAGTTGTTCCACCATTGTCTTGCTCTGGTTCAGGAAGCTCATTCTGAGAACCAAACAGAGATACACTGCATTCCACACATAATACACTTCCTGAAAGGAGCAGGTTACTAAGACTGCATATGGGTAATACACAAATCCACAAACAAGACCACAGGGTGTATCTGAACAATACATATCATACATACTGAGACACTTAAAAATATTACTAAGCCCAGTTATGAACAATATTCTCTTCATATGAATATGGTGCTTTATCTGAAAGGTAAATTGGTTTTCCAGGCCCCTGGGGTGTTGCTGTACACTCTGGCTGCACATGCAGTGAAGGAGAATATACAGCAAATGCAAAATAATAATAGTATGATGCAATTATTCTACTGCTCATTTCCAATGTGTTACTTCTGCTGTTGCCAAGAATACAGATACTGTATTTATTACAGCTCTTATTAAGACAATTGGTTCTGTAACATGTTACTTTCCTATGGTTACTTTCCTCTTTCTGCATACAGAACTCAGGTGTGGCTGTGCTGTATCAATACCAGAAGTCAGGTGCAACATAGAGCTGCTGACACAGTAAGAAGGAGGTATAGTTTAACTGAGATTGCATTTTCCTCCCTCATATTATGTGTTCTCTGTGCTGACGTATTGGTGCAGTCACAAGGAGTGCTTGTTATTTCTGCTAGATACCATTTGGGAAGAATTGGGAGTTCTAGATCTCTGGAAATCCCAGCATGAGCCCAATAAAATGTTTCAGTTTTGAAAGCAGCATATGGTTTGAGCCCTTTTGAGTTCATAGGAATCTCTCAAGTGAGCACTATGATAAGATGCTCAGGACAGGCTCAAATACCACTCTGCAGCCATTCTATTTGCTCCTTGACAATACCACTGAGGAAATCTCTTGTGATTTTGTGCTGGGTTTTCTATGTGATCAGAGCCAATCCTATCCCTGGGGATCTTTATATCCACAGCCAGTCCTTTCTTTCCATTGTTATTTGATGAAGCTTCCTGCTTTGAGGCTGCCTTCTGTATGTGACTAAGTAGCTCAAGAAATGGCTGTAAGGAAAGACACAGCAATGCTTGGTCACAGGGTAAAGGCAAATGTCAGCAAGGAACAAGTTTGTAATGATTACCCTGTCTAATAAAGGTTATTCCAAGGAAAGAGAGCTTTGGGCTCTTGTATCTGGGAATCACAGCTCTACAAGATCATTCCCTCGAGCCCAAATCTTGGCACGATATAACTTGTGTGCCATATATATGGATTTTGGAGGTGTGTAGCTGTTCCTTGCGCTCTCTGAAAAGCCAGTGGTGTAAGGGCTAAAGCTTGAGCCATGTCACCAGCAATGGGAAATGTCTCTCTACTAAAAGGTATTAGCAGCCTATCAGTCCCCATGCCCTTAGCATGACTGCTTTGTGAATGCTAGCCAGGTAAAGCTTGTGAGAGAACAAGGAAAAGGAAACTCCTCAGGTATCTCTCACTGCGCTGGTAGTTTCAAAATGGCTTAGGGAAGGTGTCATTGTGGGAGATCTGAAGTTTCAAATGTGGGCTTTGTCGGATCAGAGGTAGCTTTTTTCCAGCTGCACCTCTCTGGTCTTGTAGCTGTACAACAAGCTGTACACTGGATGAAAAGACAGGTACCATGCATTGGATGCAGTGCTACAAACACGAGTCATACTACAGATGCCAGTTTGTTCACTACTACCCTTGAACTGGCCACAGCAACACTGGATCTGAACAGACCAATTAGGAAGGTGTTTGAGAAAATTTCAGCTTTTTAAATGGAATGTCAGAAAATAAAAATACAGAGTAACCAAGACTCTCAGCATGAGACTGCTCCTCTGTTCTACTAACCAACTAGGAAATCACTCCAAACACTAGCAACAGGAAGGGGAAACACAGAGAAAAGACAATTCTACTTCTCCCTGGTGCCCAACCTGCAATTGTGCCATGGGAAGAACACTCTGGTTGTGAGGAGGTTCAGCTTTTTTCCCCACAGGGAAGGGGGGAAACATCCACATCCTCGTATGCCCACAGGAATGACTGGCATATAGGACAAGAGTGAGTCGGATCCATCCTGGGTAATTTTTGCACAAATAAGCTGTACCACAAGCAATACTCTTTGCGCTGTCTCTTGGAAGGGGCTGCGATAAACACATCAGCCTTAACCATGATTGATAAGAGCGGTTCACCTACCAGAGGGATAGCTACATCCTCGTACGGTAATTTATCTTCCCTCCATGCATCGTCGATCAAATCCAGGATTCTGCCATCCCTTAGCACTTCGCTGTCCATCGTTATAGCAGGCGAGGACAGCTAAATCTGTGACACAAAGCAGGCAGTACTGCTAACAGCCACATCTCTAACCAAGTAGTTGGAGTGTGGAGTATGGATTTGCTCCAGTTTTGATCCAATTTCTATTAGGCTTTTATGGAAAACCTTGATTTTCCTAATCCACTGAAAAAGGGCTTATAACCACAGGAGAACTACACCTGGAAAGCACACTGTTAAAACTGAACTGCAGATACATACATTCATCTCTATTGCATATCAAAACCTAGCCTGTTATTATCAATTAGAGATTTACATATGTTTATAGCTACCGATCCTCAGAAATCTCTTTTGGGTAAGCTTAAGGACCTAGAGCTCCCCTGTCCCTTCTAACTCCGCACAGAACCGTTGCTTGTGTTTGGTGCCTGCTCACTTTCTGTCCCTGCTTGATGCTGTAACTCATCCACACCTTTGTGAGTCTGGGAAAGAGTCACAACAAAGGCACCCAAAATACTGCCAAAACCTTAAATCCAGGAAAATGGTGAAATGAGAAAAATCATTGAATTAAGAATGGTTTAGGTTGGAAGGGGCCTTAAAGTTCACCCAATTCCAACACCCTGCCCTGGGCAGGGACACCTTCCACTAGAGCAGGGTGCTCCAGGCCCCATCCAACCTGGCCTTGAGCACTGCCAGGGATGGGGCAGCCACAGCTTCTCTGGGCAAGAGAGGCCTGCCTTCCCCCTCATCCACTAATCACTCCAGGGGTTTCCTGTCATTATTCTGTTACTACTCTGCCCTCCTTAAGACGTCCCCGCAGGCACTCGGGACAGCAGCCAGGACTGGAGAGTACTGAACCCAGGTCTCTCGTGGTGCAGGAGCCCCGTGGCCATGCCTGTCTCCAGAGCTGTATGCTGCACAGGCCTTGCCTCGACAATCAGCCAGGCGGCCCCGCGGCGGGCACAGGCCATCAGTGCAGGGCGGTACGGCCCCTGCCCAGCCCCGCGGCGGGCACAGGCCATCAGTGCAGGGCGATACGGCCCCTCGGCACTCCCGGCGGGGACCACACTGTGCCCCGCCACCCCCCGGCACCGCGGCCCGTCACCCCATACCCTGCCCATCCCGGCTCGGCGGCGCGGCAGTGCGCAGGCGCGGACCCTACGCAGGCGCAGCAGCCGCCCGCTGCCGAGGTCGCGGCTTGCCTGCGCCGGTAGGTCAGCGACGCTGGGAGGGCGGGCGGTGGTGGCGGGGAGGTGTGGAGCCGAGCCGGCCGGTGGCGGACGGGAGGCGAACACAGTCGGTAGGGGCCACCGCTGGACCGTGGCCCCTCGCGGCGAGGCCCCGTCGCTGTTCAGCGGCTGGGCCTGGCCGGGGCCTCCTAGGGAGTCCGGAGCGCAGGTCGGCCCCGGATGCGCTCGACTCAATGGATGTGATGCGTTCGTGAATTGTTGGGTTTTAAATGTTTTTTCTCTTCGTTTCGTTTTGTTTGGTTGGTTTGGTTTTGTTTGTTTTCCCAATACTTCCGTTTATGTCAATTTCAGAAGTAACGGGCCAGAGCTTGTTGCTTCACCTGTAGTTGATGGCAGATTGTTTTGTCCTCTGGTGGCCGTGTGGGGTCTTTACTCAGTTACCTGTAAGGTGCACATAGTGACTTGCAAGCTTGAGAGGTCAGAATATATAATACTGGGTTAAACCTGGTGACTGGATAGAGAACAGCCCAGAGGAGAACTTGGGGGTGTTCACTGGCGAGAAGCTCTCTATGACCCAGCAGTGTGTGCTTGCAGCCCAAAACCCACCCTTGTGCTGGGCTGCATCCCCGGCAGTGAGCAGCAGGTCGAAGGAGGGGATTCTTCCCCTCTGCTGTGCTCTACTGAGACCCCCCTGCAGTCCTGCATCCAGCTCTGGGGGCAACAACACAAGAGGGATGTGGAGCTGTTGGAGAGATTCCAGAGGAGGCCATGGAGATGCTGTGAGGGCTGGAGCAGCTCTGCCCTGGAGCCAGGCTGAGAGAGCTGGGCAAAGAGACCTTAGAGCAGGTTCCAGTGCCTAAAGGGGCAACAAGAAACCTGGAGAGGGGCTTTATACTGTGGCTGCCCTATCCCTGGCAGTGTTCTAAGGCCAGGTTGAATAGGGCTTAGAACAATCTGCTGTAGTGGAAGGTGTCCCTGCCCATGAAAGGGGTTGGAACTGGATGAGCTTTAAGGCCCTTTCCAACCCAAACCATTCCATGATTCTGTGTAGCATAAAACTGTTTAGAGGTGTCAGATTTGGAGGCTCTTTTCCCAAACCCAGGTGGGCTGGCAGTTATGCAGGGCTGACAGATTCAGGTGTCTTACCTTGGGGACCCTGCTTAAAGCCTAACAGAAGCAAGAGGATATGCTGTTTGGCCCCTTATGGCAATTGAGCTTTCAGTGTTGAACTGATCCCAGCTTCTTATGGAAGGAGCTGTGGGTAAAGGACCTGGATTTTTCTCTGGCTTTCCTTTATGAATTTTAGCAGACTGCCTGTGTAGTGGACAGTGAAATCTCTCTGCTACCCACTGGAAACTGATTCTGTGTAGGGGTGGTTAGAATGAAACAGCAACTGGCTAATGTCTGCTCTTGCCACCTGGAGAGCTCCCTTGGAGAGTGTCAGCAGCTCAGGGGATCTGCTGGTTTCTCATCTGCTCTCCTCAGCAGTTCTGCCGTCAGCAGTACAGCCGACATGTTCTGCATATGGATTAAAGTTTTCTTAAGTGCAGGCAGGACTAAAGAGAGACAAACCACTTTATCAGGGTATGGATAGGGATTATTTTTTTTTCCTTAGTGAAGTACATATTTTCTGTATGTGGTTTAAATACAGCTGAATTCCTAGCAGGAGACAGGCTTGATTCTCTGGATGGAGTGTGAAAAGCTGTAGGAGCAGGATAGAAGCTCTGATGGAAGTGAAAGGGAGCAGAGCTGAGTCTGTGCTTCTGAAGGCCTCAGTTTCTGTGAACTGCTGCCCCTTTTGTTGATTGCTTAATAATGCCATATTGATCTTTGAGGAAAGATGCTGTGAGGATCCACCTCTAAATACACGAGAAAGTGCACAGATGTTTTGAAAACAAGATTGTGTGAATACCTCCACAGACTGAAACTGAAGTGTAGTTTTGTACCCTCAGGTACAAAAACTATAACCATTTTTCTGTTAGAGCCACAGTTTCATGTAGGAGCCACTGAAATAAATCCTGGCTCTTCTTGTTTCACAAATACATGAAACTTCTGTGTACCTGCATGCATGTTTGTGACATAAAGAATGTCATTTTTAAATAAGGCAATGTACTGCTATTGAAAACATCTGCAACTTACTTTCATAGCTTAGGGCACCACATGAAATGTTAAAGGGTTAGTGCTACCTTAAAATCCTCACAACCATATGAACTAGTGATGCATTCTCAATGTCATCATGAGCTCACATTCAGAACTCATCGCTAGGGGGTCTCTTTAGCCTAGTCTGTGAAAAGAGACACAGGAGAGATCTAATTTATGGATAGATCCTTACTGCCACGTACTTACGGTTTTTCCCTTGAATAACAAATGTCCCTGTCAGTGGTAAGTCTGGGGCTGGCCCATTTGGAAGTTCCCAAGTGCATATAAGAGGCAGGAGATCTGATAGTCCCAGTGTATTGAGTTTGCCCATTTGCTGAAGCGCAGCTTTTCTTTCACTGCTGCTGAGTTATTCCATTTATTAGCTCACACAATTCTATTATTGCAGTTTGATAGTGCTGGATTTGGTAGAAAAATCTGGTTTCTTGTATTTGGCAGATACGTGGCTTGCAGGTTCGTGAAGATGACCCTTGTTTTCCTCACCTGAAATTGCATACTGATTGTAATTTTTCAGACTTGTCTGTGGGCTTCTGCTTGTTCTGCAGCAGGATGGAGAAGTAGCCTTGTTCCTCCATTACCATGGGTGACTACTGCAGTTGTGTATGTTCCTAGCTGCTAAAGCCATCAGGATTTAGTGATGGAGGCTTTGCTGGAAGGAATGCAAAGAAATGGGCAGGGGAGGTATGTATGTGACAGTATCGTTGAAGTATTAACATTCCTTCTTATTTGGAATCAAATTCTGTGGTATCAGAGAAGACTTCCATTGCTTAAATAGGGGCTTTGGAGTTTGTCCACTAGCACATGCTGGTGGACAAACACTGGTGCAGTGGCCTGCAGCTGGTGCAGAAACAAAGTCACTGAGTTAGCTGGCTTTGCAATAATCCCTTGTTAGGTATTATAGTCTCAATTTAGTTTTACCTCTTCCTGAAAACCCTAACTCCCCTTTTTTGTTTTTCTTGCTGTGAACCCTTCTTAACCATCCAACAGCAGGAGCAGTAGTAATCAAAAGTGTGAACAAAACAGCCTTAGCAAGGTTAATGGGACATGACTGTTATCTTTTTTAATTGAAAACATCTGATTATTTCCTGCTTGTGTTGAAACTGCAGAATCCCATTCATTTCTGAAGAATCCTTAATGTTCTGTCTTAGACTTTTGGATCCCTGAGAGTGACTGTAGTGCCAGTAATGGAAAAAAAAATGTTTGGAGTGTTAAGCAAATGTGAAGCAAACGTCACTGATGCTATTTTCATAGTCATCTTTGAGAACGTGACAAGTTTACTGGTAGAGAGCTGGTTGCAGAAATCAAGTTTAGAGTTAACTTTATGTTAGCAGATGCTGTAAAGGAAATACTGCTCTGCATAATAGCTGCTGATTTTTGGTTAACTCATGGGACAGAGTGAACTTTAAATTTAACTGATTTTAGCTCCTTTAAGAGGTATGTCTTTCCCCAAAAACCTGCTAACTTGTGAAGTGTGCATATGCCCTGGGGGAACAGAGAAATTTCAATTTCTTAACCTATTGATTTCCATTTCTTCTCAGTGCTTCCTGTTTGACAGGCAAATTAAAGGGGTACAGATCATCATGGAGTTCACTGGCCTCTAGGGCTGTACCTTGCAAGCCTTAATATTGGCCCTGGCTTAGCAGCTTGTGAAGTTTTAGAGGAATTAGTTGAATTGGCTTCAATAATTACTGTACCAAATTAGAAAGTGCAGGGTCGCTAGGGAGCATACTCTCCCAGTGGATTGCAAATGGTTTATTCTTCATTATCATGTTGTCATCCAGCCGCCTCTACTTAGGGCTTTGTCTGCATTTGTGATAAGCTTCTGTTTTCAGGAGCTGATAGGTTGGCTCTAAGAATTCTGTGTTGACTGAAACTTGGTATAAAATGCCTCTGCCTGGAGAGCAATTAAGGCAAATAAAAAATATGGATAAAGCATGCTCCAATTTACTTAGATAATGCATAGTACTGAGAGAAAGAGAAAAGTGTTTATAGGTGCTTGTAATGGTTCTCTGTGTAGAAGACAAACCCCCTGCATTTAAAGTGTGTAGGTCATTTGTTCTCACTGGGATTTCACAAGTATTCTTTGTTGGCCATTACCAAATTTAGATCTCTGCCCAGAGATATGAACATAACGTATGAGATGCTGCATTGGAGAATGGGATTAAAGCGAGTATTAAATACATTTCTCTGCCAGCTAATTTCATAGAGGTCAGGACACTGCAAATGCAGAGTTGCTCCTTTTGTGCAAGTCAGTTTGTTCTGCTGACTTTGTTGGGATGGGACACTGGGCCTGTGTTGGGTGGTGCCTGCTTTGTAACTTCAACCTCTTTCTTTTCCAGTGGTGGGTTCTTGACTTCCTGTGAGGCTGAGCTGCAGGAGCTGATGAAGCAGATTGACATTATGGTGGCTCACAAGAAATCTGAATGGGAAGGACAGACACAGGCTTTGGAAGCTCGCCTGAGTGTTCGGGAGCAGGAACTTTCATCTGCCAGGGCGGCTCTGCAGGAAAAATACAAGGAGGTACCTTAGGTTCATACTGTTCTGATTGGTATCAGCCTGTGTACTTCATATATTGTACTGCAATATAATGACTGAACCTGGATTTCAGGGTTTGCCTTTGAACGGACATGTGTTTTGGGATTATTTCATTAGTTTAGGGTCTTATTTTTGGTTGCGAGGTTTGTTTGTTTGTTTGTTTTATTTTTTTTTAATTTTTGTTTGTTTTTTAATATTTAAATTTAATTTTGGCAAATAGCTGTTCTAAGTGAAACAGGAGCCTGTCTCATAGCTGGAAATCAGGAACAGCATTTACAAAGGAGCCTGTAGGAGCAAGGTATCTGATTCATAATTCATAGAATCATGGAATAGTTAGGGTTGGAAAGGACCTTAAGATCATCTAGTTCCAATCCCCCTGCCATAAGTAGGGATACCTCACACTAAACCATGCCACCCAAGGCTTCGTCCAACCTGACGTTGAACACTGCCAGGGATAGACCACTCACAACTTGGGCAACCCATTCCAGTGCCTCACCACCCTTACAGTAAAGAACTTCTTCCTTATATCCAATCTAACTTCCCCTGTTTAAATTTGAACCCGTTACCCCTTGCCCTGTCACTATGGTCCCAAATGAAGAGTCCCTCCGCAGCATCCCTATAGGCCCCCTTCAGATACTGGAAGGCTTCTAGGAGGTCTCCACGCAGCCTTCTCTTCTCTAGGCTGAACAGCCCCAACTTTCTCAGCCTGTCCTCATACGGGAGATGCTCCAGTCCCCTGATTATCCTTGTGGCCTCCTCTGGACTTGTTCCAACAGCTCCATGTCCTTTTTATGTTGAAGACACCAGAACTGCACACAATGTTTCAGGTGAGGTCTCACAAGAGCAGAGTAGAGGGGCAGGATCACCTTCGACCTGCTGGTCACGCTCCTTTTGATACAGCCCAGGATATGGTTGCTTTCTAGGCTGCAAGTGCACACTGAAGCAGGCTTATGTTCATGTTCTCATTGACCAGCACCAATCAAAGTCAAGTGATCAACTCCCTAAGTGTTGGTGGAAACCCACAGATTGAATTGTCAGAGTTTCTAGAGAGAACCCAGAGTCTGGCTGTAGCAGCAATGGACAGCCCAGCAACCTGTAGTCATTTGGTGGTGTGAACTACAGCAAGATATTGCTGGCTGATTCTCCAGGGGCTATTTTTTGCAGCTGAAGATTTTGTAGCCTTTAATTAAAGGCCTTGGGCAAGTGCAAAAATTTCCGTATTGATGGTGAAGTACCAGTAAATGATGATTTTGCACAGGATGCGGACCATAAACTTGCACTTGTGCAAATGAACTGATGTATCTTTTCTTGGGTCAGAGGAAACCAGCAGGAGTCTGGGTGGCCGTATCTTAAGGTCTAGCCACATTGACATTTTCTGAAAGCACTTAAAATTTGTCCTTGTATTTATAGCTGCTGTGTCATTTATTTTGGCAGACTATGTGCTACAAATTGTGGTTTTGGCAACTCTGTGAAGTTGCTTTGACTTCTTGGGTTGAAAGCCAGTTGATAACTGCACAAGTAGTTCGGTTTTCTTGGTGCCTGTGCATCTATGGTACGTCCTCAAAATTACCCAAGTACAGCTATAGCTTTTGGTAGTGTGATAGGTTGTAGCAACAGTGGGTTAAGAAAGCTATAGTTTCTTGTTGATGTGGTCAGGTGCTACTACTGGTCTGCACAGTATGTTTTGGAATGAATTTCTTTGCTATAGAGTTATTAAATCTGGAGTCATGCCACAGGACACTTGCAAGAACAGTGGTTTTTATCATGTAGGTTATCGTTGTTGTTATCAATTGTGTTTTCTCAAGGCACTTTTCAAATTTTTCTTACCACCACAGGCAAACACTGGTTTAAAAACTGAACTGTATACTATGGGTAAAGTCACTGCTGGAGTATGTTCACACTTCTGAATATACTCACGAATTTTTTGTGTTCGCTCACTTGCTGTCCTTTGGACCTGCAGTTAGAAAGGTGCTCACTCATAGTTGGGGATGGGAAACAGATGGGGGAAAAAAAGAAGGCAGACAAGGAAGAGTCACAGGAGCGCTTAATCGGTGGAGGAGAAATCTTCCCCATGAGTTTCAGAGCTCTATTTTTCCTTTGTTCCTCTCATCACCATGTGTTATGTGGAATCTGCTTCACCTGGGCATAGTAAGGTAATGACATGACCATCGTTTCTCTTGGTAGATAGCTTAAAATCATAATTCATGCTTGTAAGGAATTTGATGAAAATACCAGATAGAAATAGCCTTTTGATGCAAGCCAAAACTGTTGGTTTCATCCTTCAAAAAAATGAAATCCAGAAACTAGCTCAAAACAAGAGTCCAGAACACAAACAGTTCTGCCTGCAGCCTACTAAAGATTTAGGCCTGGACTTAATCTGATTCATAGTGAGTGACCCCATTGAAAGGTGCAGTTGCTAACAGAATTAGGATTCTTGAGTAGTCACCACTCCTGCTGTAATGTGTAATTATGAAAGCAAAACTGATCCTAGTACTTACTGACAATAAGGGCCAGTTCTACTGTATTTATTTGCTTTTTAACTCTTCATTCAGGTTGACGTGTTGCGTCACCAGATAGAAGACATGGAAAACGCCAGACTGGACATGGCTAGAGAATATGAACAACAGCTGAAGAAATTCCAGGAGGAGGTGAGTTGCAAAAAGAAAGGACTGGGTTTTGGTTCCCAGTTGATATAAAACGTGATGGGTGAAACACTTTGCGGTATTACTTTTGTTTAATGCCATGGTTTTAAAACTTCCCACTCTTAATTTTTATGTTCTTAGAAAAAAATAAAAAAAGCATTGAGTGTATGCAAAGCAATATTTTTATGCTTCATTAGATCCATTTTTTGTGCTTTGGAGGAACGTGGTGGCAAAGAGAAAGCTGTTGGAGTAGAGATGTGTAGCAGATGTATTGTTGGAGTTTTCATCTGTTAGACATCTGCAGAAGTTTACTGCAGAAATGTCCTGTGTTCATCCACCCTAGTCACCATCATGCTTATTCTGAAGTTGCCATGGGTACAGAAAGCAGCATTTTGCTCATTCAGCATTTCATGACATTAGAAAGGGTGGTGGTGTAGCTGGTCTGAATCATATGAGATCAAGAAATAAGAATGGAATGTAGCTCATCTTTTTGCCTCCATTGACTCTGATTTTGTTGGTAAAGATTTTGTTCTCTCAAGGCATATTAATCTTAATACACTTAATAAAAACTAAGTATAACTAAAAAATATTTTTTAATAACTTTCATCTCAAAAAAGCTTCTTATTCACTGCATGGTGGTGCATGTGGAATGTCCTGCAGGTGGTATAACAGCATTCCATGTTTATGCCTTAACTCTGCCTGTGTCCGTTTGCTTGTCAGTAGCAGGGAGTTAAATGGCATGAACAGCTAGTAGAGCACTGACCAGTTTTCTCTAGAGGGTTGTGCCTAGTTTATGCTCACTGTAAGTCATAAGTTAAACTAATTTGGTAGTCTCAGCTTTGGTGACAGAAGCCATCTGTCCATATTTAAAACAC
The DNA here is from genome assembly GCA_002631895.1 of Agapornis roseicollis. Taxonomy (NCBI): domain Eukaryota; kingdom Metazoa; phylum Chordata; class Aves; order Psittaciformes; family Psittacidae; genus Agapornis; species Agapornis roseicollis. Next base: position 190,136 of record NDXB01019986.1, on the reverse strand, counting down.
CTTACTATTCCGTATGACTAACAGCCTTCATTCACTAGGTGTTCCCACTGGTATTGTGAATAAGCTGCAAAGCAAAGCTGAGTTGCATTGGCAGGTCTGCCTAAATTGCTAAGGCTAAAATACACTGTGTGTGTTGTGGTCAGAATTGCAATGTGTTGATATTTTACCCACACAGTACTGATGTGGAACACATTAAGCTCCAATATTCCTCAGTCTTCTGTTCTTAGTACTGTTGGGGGAAATTTTTGTGGTCTCGGTTTACAACCATTAACTGTAAAATTACGGGTACAATGTCTAACTCACAGGTTTCTTCTTTCAGCCATCTCTGTAATCTGTTGTGTTTGGCAAAAGATGTTGGTATATTAACTCTAAGCCTGTATGTTTGTCCATTCCCATGGAACATGGCTAAGTACTTTGCTGACTCATGGCACTGGAGAGCTTTTGGTGACCAGTTCATGAGGTCTTGATTGAGATGCTTTTTCTTCTCATGGTCCTTCTTGTCATCCATGGACTAAGCTCTCTCCATCAGTAAAATTGGAATGGTGACTTCTCAAATCCATGTGGCTATATGGAAACTTTTTATTTAATAGTTGATTTGGGGGGAGCTTATCAAATGGAAAATTCCATGCAAGTTGCAAGTGCTTATTTGCACAGCAGGTCATTTAAATGTCAAGAGTTTTCTCCTCATTCCTGCTTCTGATATGACTTTGGCATTCTAGCAGTAGACACAGGAGTGATATTTTCTGTTGGCATTCTGCACTCATTGTGAAATACATAGTGTATCTAAGCAGAAAATGACACATGAAGTAGTGTTAATATTATGTATAATGGCAATTCTCAAATCTTCCTTCTCCCACTGAGCAGAAGAGTTCCGTTTCCCACCTGAGCTTCACAAGTGTGTTTTAATCACATAAGAAACTGTATCTCTGGGTAGAACTACCCCCCACCTCATGTGTGGTGTGACATGCTCCTCCATATGAGGAGAGTAATCACAACTACTACCTGCTATTACTGTGACTGGGAGCCAGAGAGAGGGGTACCATGCTCTTGCTGCAGTAACAGTTACATGTATACCTCCATCTTATCAATGTTATAGTCATGTTTTAATAGTGCTAAGACAGAGGTCTAATTAGAGCTGCTGATGTCACGACTTCAGTGGCATCTTGCTACCCTGATACAACTTGGCCTATTTTTCAGTTCTGTTGGTATAATAGGCTCATTATACAACTAGAAGTTTTCACTTGCAAGCTGTATGGCCTTGATTAGGGGAATTGCTTGTGTGAAGCCATTTTGTGTGCCTTCCTTTAAATTGTTGTTTAATTCTTGCCTTGTGGCTTCAAATAAAGTTGTCTCTTTCACCTCGCAGTTGTCGAGGCTGAGGAGGAGCTATGAGAAGTTGCAGAAGAAACAACTAAGAGAAGCTAGAGAAGAAGCTAGCAAGGGACAAGGGGAGGACCATTTTGAAATAAGCCGACTGAGCAGGAAGCTGGAGGTATGTAGTGAAAAAGCAAGTGCTAACCAGAGTTTGTATGCATTAACAGACTTTCTGGGCTTCAGTGCTGACTGAATAGTCACCTAGGAAGAGGACTATGAATCCTGTTTAAAAAGTACTCCCTCTCTACTCTAGGTGTAGCTCTTCTCAACTGGTTGTGTAATAAAGGTGATTTCCTGCACTGCACTCAGAACACAGGACAGACTATGCTGCTGTTTTTAGACTGAATAAAAGGGAGAAGGTGCTGGAAGAGTAATTAATTATGTGAATGGAATGAATTCCAGTGTGGTGAGGTTGTCATCTCACTTCTTTGAGGAGGAGGGAGCTACGTGTCACACTTCTCAACTCTGTCTCATCTTTTAATCTTCCTGCTACGTGGAGCTCAACCGCACTCAATTTTCTTCTACTGTGCCCTGAAGATGTGGCCAACAAATACATCTGACTGATGTAGTGTCCAATTTCTGGAGCAGAGATTAGCATTAAAATTCTGTAATTCATACTTGTCATCTTGGTGATTTCAATAGCAGCATGTTTTGGAAGCTAAAGCCAGTTGTTAAACCTCTGACAGCAAATCCATGAAATTAGCCATGAATCTTTTAGCACTTAACATTTGTAAACAGCAATAACTGACACTGATGCTTTAACTCAGGGGGGAAAGAAATAGAGCAAGCACAGTATGACAGGGAGTTTGTACTGCTGAGTTGTTGCATCAAATGACTGGCTAATGGTTTCCCTGCTGTGGGGAAAGGTGCATGAGGGTATGGTGAAGAAGGAAAGCAAATGTGGATATGAGCTAGAAGGGGGCCTTCTTGTCAACTGCATGGACATACTGCTCCAACCCACCCCTGCTGTCCTTGCAGGAGTTTCGTCAAAAATCACTTGACTGGGAGAAGCAGCGCTTGCTTTACCAGCAGCAGGTGGCATCACTGGAAGCACAGAGGAAGGCCTTGGCTGAGCAGTCTGAGCTCATTCAGGTACAGTTAATATCTGGTGAAAGTTTTTGTTTTGTTTGTGGCAGCAGAAGGGAGGGGGGAAGGTGGAGAGACTAATGAAAACTCAGGCTTGAATCCAGTTTAAGTTGCCATTGAAATGACTTTTAATGTCCTGGTGAAATAAGGGTTACTTGTGTAAGTGCTGTGTGGAAAAAAAGATCTGGAGTCTGTCAACAGAGATTGGATCAACCTTCTGCAGTTCTCCCTACCACCCCTCCAATTAATAGAGAAGATAGTAGGGTGAAGCTTTCACTTGGAGGCAGAGACCACAGCATTTGACACTTTAAAATAGCTGTTACATCATGTCACCTAGTTCAAAGCTGTGTACCTGCCAGTTGCTAAGTATTTACCTTGTGGGTCCAGCTCAGAGGATGATGTTGGAAAATAGTCCTCCCCTGCAACAGGCACTTACTTCTGCAAAGTACTGCAGTAATAGGAGTTTTCAGCCCCTCCCTCCCCCCCCTCCTTCTTTATCTATGTCTCTTAAAAACAAGAAGTAGTGGTACTTCAGTTCCTGAAAAGCTAATTGTTCAGTGAGTTAGTATTGCTGAAGCAGAGCAAGATGAATTGACCTAGAGCACAGCTGTGAAGTCACACTGACACAATCACAGCAGACACTGATAAGAAGCTCTTGCTGGGGGCTTTACACTTAATGGGCTCCTGAGTTGCTCTTGAGTGGGAGCTCCTGCAAGGAGGAAGTTTGTGATGACAGGATTGAAGCTGACTCTGACAGCGGCTTTGTGAGAGGCTGACACTGGTAGATCTACAAATGCAGAGAGAGTCCTTAAGCAGAAGGTCTTGCTGCTCTGCTGTCTTTGTATCGTTGATAGCTCAATTGTTTGAGAACAGATGTGTCCTTGGAGTGCAGGCTGGTAACTGGAGTGCAGAGGAACTCTTCTTACTGTGCAGCAGAAAAACAGGGATTTGGGGAGATTTTCCTGAGTGGTACAGATGACTTTGGTGCAGAGGTACTGTGAGCAGACTGCCAGAATCCTCAATTTCTTTGAAAAGACAAACATGAAAGTGCTAAATTTTTGCCTTGGATGTTTCTGTGCATTTTGTATGCTTGGGTTGGTTTTTTTTTTTTTCTGGCACAAGGTCAAGCTGAGATCTGTGAGCATGGAGTACTTCCCCTTTCTTTTCTTTCTGCTGGCTTCCCCTCATATCTTTTAATTCAGCTTAGGGAAGCCTGGCATTCTTACTCCTGTAACACCTGCAGCTTTGAAAGTCAACAGGGGAAACTTGGAATTCCAGGCTGTCCTGCATGTTCTGTGGTTGGAAATAAGAGATAGTTTAAATATTTTCTTAACACAGAAATAAATATTCAGGTATTCTGGTACTCCTTTTTCTTGGGTGCAGAAAGGCTGTGCTTTAAACTCTTGCCCCTCCTGGCTACATTTTCTGTCATGAGTATTCAAATAATGAAAAGGCTGTAATCAAAATTATATGATAGTCTTCCAAATGCACAGTTCCTATAGTTTTCTCAGTTATGAGGCATTACGTGTCAGGCAATAAATCAAGGCATGTGGTGATTCTGAAGCTGGCAGGAATTGGTACTCTTAAAAACTGGGAGTAAAAGAGTGCTCAAATATTTGTTTCAGCCTTTGAAAATTATAAGGTACTATACAGAAAGGGAGTATATTAAATGAATATTCTTGGAAGCTTTATATGAGAGCTGGCTTATTAAATTTCACCAGCTAGCTACATGGAAAGAAATGCTACGAAATATTGTGCCTATAAATAATAGAGCATGTATTGTTTGCTAGTCATATGTTCCTTGTAACTTTTTTTGTCTGCCATTAAAACAATGACACATTCAAAGTGAGCATTCTTGCAAGCTGTCAGAACCAGATATTTACTGCATAAAGCAAAGATAATTGACTGTTACAGACAGTTTGGTTTTTGGGTCTGTGTGATGGATGTGGGTTTTTTTTCCCCTGTGCACTGAGAGCTGCTTTCTATCCTGGTGTGGAATTAACAATCTGTTAACAATCTCTACTTGTGTATGGTATTTACAAATGTTCTTACATACTACCCATTCTCCTGGTCTAGCCTTAGGTTAATGAGCAAAAGTAGGAGTTAGATTTGTTCCTAGATAGCTCATACTCAGACCACTTGAGTGATTTGAGATCCTCTCTACCCAAATTCTCTTTCACCCCTTTTGGAATCGGAGATTCCTCCCTTCCCTCTTTCTTTTTATTTCTTCTAATGAATTCTGTTTGCCCTCAGAAGTTTTACCCATTGTAACTTCCCTAATTCCTTGCAAGGTAGTGTTACATGTAGAAATCGGTAGTTGTTTTGAATAGTTTTGATACACAGTGTTTTCTGTAGTTCAGCTTTAATGCAAACCAATTGCTCTCTGCAGACTCAGCTTGCCAATCGGAAGCAGATTCTGGAGTCAGTGGAGCTGGCCAGCCGATCGGAAATCCAGCATTTAACCAGCAAGCTGGAGAGGGCAAATGATGCTATCTGTGCCAATGAGTTGGAGGTGGAGAGGCTGAACATGAGGGTGGATGACCTGACCAAAAACAATCGGATGATTCTGGAAGATCAGCAACGAGTTCAGGAAGAGTTAAGGCAATCCAAGAAAATGCTGGAGGTCAGTGGATGAGCTGTTAGGAAATGGAATATAAAGCAGTGCTGTGAGAAGTAGCAGGAAGGCTCTTCATCCCAGAGCTCTTATCTCTTTCTAGAGCTTTTGTAAAGTTCCTGATTGGCCTCAAAACTGCCTTTGCACCTATGCTGTGCTCTGCAATATTTCCAAGGATTCTTTAAAAATCTGGTCAACCTCTCAGTGCATTACAGCAGACTGATTTTGCTGGTCCGTCTTGCAACAGTCATTCCTTCTTCCTCCCGTGCAGGTGCTACAGGATGAGAAGATGGAACTTAGAGCCACCTTGCAGTCTCAAGAAGATTTCATTGACAGCTCCAAGCTGCACCAGGAACAGTTACAGAGTGAGCTGGCCAGGGCGACAGAAACTCTTTGCACAAAAGAACTCCTTATCAGGTAAGCATCTGTGCCTCACTGGTGTTTATGCTCTTGAATCCAAATCTATAGTTCAGGATCTCCTACTGAAGATGGTAGAAGTAGTTTCATACAGCTGGGTCTGTATTGGTTGCTATATAGAGTGGTACACTGTAGTTTCTCACAAGTGCTGTGCTTCCTTGTAGCATTTGCCAAATTGCATTGCTTTTGAAATCAACTGATACTCAGTGAAGTGTCAAGGAATCTGCTTTCTACTCAGCTAGGTTTCTGGAGGCAGCACAGGGCTTTTGATTTTTATTTCGTTTGCTTTCCCCAGGCATTTTCAGTCAGGTGCTGGAGGCCTTTCAAGATTTGGTAATGTGCTTATTAACATAAAGTGAAAGTTCTCAGTGATTTAATGTTGTCAAGTTAAGGTATTGGTAAGGTAACAACCTGTGTGACAGAATCATTTTGGCCTTTGCCTTCTGCGCTGACAACATGCTGTTCTAATGGCTGTGTCAAAAACTTTTGGCGTATGTTACCTAACAGCCACACTATTTCTTGCAGGCTGGATGTCTGCTAATGCCAGGGAGACTGTCTGGGGCAGGGAGGCCATCACAAAAGGATGTAATCTTTTTCAATCAGCCTGAATTCAAACAGGGGGGCTCTCATCCGGTGGATATGTTTGCATATTCACAATACACACAGGTGTCACCTACTGTTACGTTTTGCATATTTTCAGAGAATTCCAGAAAAATTAGTGGCTATATTCCTTGTGAACTCAGAAATGATGTTTCTGTGCTGAGATTAAATTTCATGTTTCTGCTCAGGGCCTTGGAAGAACGCTTGCAAGAGAAACAATTGTCTTGTCCAGGCCTAGAGCTGGAGCATATACTACTGCAGCTGGATATTGCCCAGGAGAAGGAACAGCACTTGCAGTCAGAGGTGACTCATCTTGAGAACAGGTAGTTGACTGCTTGCTTCCCTTAAATGTGCAGTGAAACTCAGATAATAATACAATAGCTAGTATATTGTATTCATTAAGTTAACCAGTCCCGCTGATTTTTGTAGGCTTATTTTAAATATAAAAAAGCTAAAGAAATCAAAAGCTATTCATTTTGCAGTTTAATAGTGAGGCTGTTTTGCTAATTGGTTGGCTGCTTTTCACTGCACACTGTGGGTGTTCTCCAAGTTCTGGCCTGCTTAGGCTTAGCACCTTCATTCCTAATAGATTAAGGAGTCTTTGTTAGTCAGCTGGTAAGAACCAGATCTAAAGCTTCCTGTGAAATAAGAATTATAAACAAGTCTTCCTTTCCGAGTTTATGGTTTTCAGGCTAATGTTTGCAGGAGAAGTTTGTAATCTTAGTAAGGTAAAGAAACAAACAAGAAACACCTGTTATCTGTTAGATCAGTTTCCTGATCTCTTTTGTAATGATTTGGTAAACAAAACCAGAGGATTGATAGGAAATTCTAGGTTAAGAGTCCAGTTTCTGTTATGATGGATATAGGAGGCTGCTTGACAGATCAAAGTTTCTCTGACCATGTCCTCCTCCTTGGGGTATTCTAATCTGTAGTTTTACATTTGGCACCCAGCCTGGTGTCTTCAAATGCAAGGTGTGTACAACTGAGCGAAGAGCTGGATGAGAATATCAAAGAGCTGCAGTCAATGGAAGAACACCATACTGAGTCAAAGGCAGAGATTAAAAAGGTAATGCTGCTTTGTTCCTGGAAAGTGGGAAAGGCACTTGTGGAGTCAGCTGTTCTTCTATGTGTCACGTGTCTCAGCAGTGCATGGTTAGCAAAGCCCCAAATGAGACCAAAGGCTGGGAGCCTTATGAAGGCAGTGATATGCTGAAGGGTAAGGAGCAGGTCTGCCAAAGGTGGACTTGAGAGGATAGGTTTGGAGGTTCTTGGCTTTTGTGGCTTACTTTGTGAGCATCTCTCAGGCCTGCCTCTATGTCACACAGCACTTCTCTACAGTGTGGAGATACTTGAATTAGTGCTGGAGGGACAAGTATGTGAGGAAATGAAGGCCTGGAATGCAGAGTTTAAACCTAATACAGGATCCCAACAGGGTGAAGAAGAGAGGGTTTCATAGAATGGCTTGGATTGGAAGGGACCTTAAGGCTCATCCAGTTCCAACCCCCTGCCACGGGCAGGGACACCTTCCACTAGAGCATGGTGCTCCAGGCCCCATCCAACCTGGCCTTGAACACTGCCACAGATGGGGCAGCCACAGCTACTCTTGTCACCCTGTGCCAGCACCTCAGCACACTCACTGGGAAGCATTTCTGCCTAACATCTCCTCTCTGTCAGTTTAAGCCGTTCCCCTTGTCCTGTTGTGACAGGACCTTGTAAAAAGTCAGAACCTTCCTAAAAGCTTGACTTTTAATAATCGTCAAGATCAATTAGGATGAGAGATTTCACTGGATCCTGGTTAGAATAGAAACCTTGCTGGACTTGAGTGAAAAACGTCGCTTCGCTGAAAATCTTTTAATTCTTCATTCTGAATGTACAGAGGTGTAGATCTTGTTGGAGCTGTGTGCCTGGTTGCACATTTAAACAGCCACGCAATAAATGAGTCTCCTACAGGCTGCTGGGAAGGAAAGGGAGATTTATTATGGTTGTTTCTGTTTTATATGCTTGGGAGGCATTGGGGTGACATGGAGATAAATCACTAAATGTATAGTATTTACATGGCTAGGCAGAGATCATCTGGTTCACTTTGCTAAAACACTTGTAATTCTTAGAAAAATCCTGGTGTTTTGGGTAGTTAATATTTCTGGCTAATGGCATGCTAGGGAAGAAATTGCACTGTGTTGTTCTGTCACTGAATAAATATACAATGTGCTTACCAGCATATTGTATGCAGTGCAGGTCTGCCATCTCAGAAAAGATTGAATAAAAGAAGATAAGAAATGGAAAAAGATGACCGAAAGGATGGCGTGGGGTGTTTTTATACAAGGAACAGCTGAATGGAATAGGATTTACCAGATTAGAAAAGAGATATATGAGATTGAATATACTAAAAATAAAATGCTTGTTATGTGCAAAGTAAATAGGGAATGATTATTCTCTCATAATGCAGGGACCAGTGGTCATCAAATGGACTTACAAAAACAAAGAGGTATATTTTTACCCTGTGCATAGCTAGCTTATGGAAGTTTGCCATGGGTAGCTTTAGTTGCTACAAGTTGATATTGATTCAAAAGGCTTAGGAGAAATTCATGGAAGAAAAGTCTGGCTAGAGCTATTTAAAGATACCATCTCTGCCTCAGGAAGGCAGAGTGGCACATTACAAAGTTACATTATGGAAGTGTTACTGTGCTTGTCCAGTGATGGTAAACCTTTGGGTATCTCTTGTTGGCCATGGAGAGTAAATGGTGAGCTAAACAGACTGTGATTTGATCAGTTATGGGTCTTGGGTACTCCACAGTACTCCCCTGATGTGTTGTCCCATTTGGCAGTTTATAGTGTGGAAAAGGATTATGATGAGGTAGTTGTCAATCAAGAAGGACAAGCTTGCATAGATTGCTTGTTACATAGAGCTTTTTGTTTCCAATACTTAGATTTCACATTACCGTGTGCAATACTTTTGCTTTTTTGCTGAAACATCTTTTAAAAGCTCATGGGTGGTGTGTGCATATCTTCCTCCAGCTGAAAGAGCAGCTCTCTCAAGCTGAGCAGACTCACAGCAGTGAGCTAGAAGGGATGAAAAGGGAAATCTCCAGGTTGACACAGGAGTTACACCAGCGAGACATCACAATTGCATCTGCAAGTGGCTCCACGTCAGACCTAGAACAACGGCTGAGAGCAGAGATTGAAAGAGCAGAGAGGAAAGCAGTGGAACACAGGGTAAAAAAGGCAAAAGACTTTTATGCTGTCTCTTTAAGGGATATGAAGGCTTGGAATACTATCCTAGCTTTTAGTTATGTTAATAGCTTCCTTCTCTTTTCAGCCTTTGGACAAAGACTTTGAGACCCTTCTGATGAAACCTCCAAATTTATGGTGGTCACTAAATCTGTCTTGTTACGTCTTTTCCAACCAGTAACTGACAGTCCATCAGAATTCTTTGAGATGGCTTATGCTTACTAGGCCTTATGATAACGTCTTTGGAAATTAAAGTAAATGACTGGTTATTTGTATGGCCTTCTCTATAGGGTCTCTGCAGAACTAATGGCCCAAAACTTGCTTTGTACTTGTGCTTTAACTGAGGGTGCAGAATGCTTGTAGGGTGTTGTGGGCATGTGTTGTGTTCTTTATTGTGAGCTTGTTGTTTGCCTCTGTCCCCTCAGGTAATTCTGGTCCAGCTGGAAACCTTGAGGCTGGAAAACCGTCATCTCTCAGAGATGCTGAAAAAAGCAGAGTGCGGTATACCAGAAGTACGCATTAGGGACCAAAGATGGGAAGGGGCCAGCATTGTGTTTTCCCTACCAGGGAACAGTAATAGTCTTTGCCCAGGCCTCTCAAAATGCTTGATACATTTTAGTGAATTTCAGAATTTGTAAGGAATTAAGGCACAGAAACACTAAGTATCTTATTTGGTCAGAGAGTAGTGAGAACTTCACAAACAGAGCCATCTTCTCAGTTTCTTCTCCATGGGGTCTGGGCAATGGGGTTTTTTTTAGTACATTTTGTTACATTTCCATTTTATGCCAGTTTAACTCCTGATTCTAAATCTGTGATGTCCTTTTGATGTGTCTCAGAGCTGTAACTGCTGTGGTCCTTGCAGTTTCTGAGGTGAGAGCATGTTTCCTTGCTGGTGAGAAGCCATTCAGCAGGGCTGTCCCTTGTGCTCTACAGGCAGGTTGCAGCCTGGGAATATGGGCTGGATGCCTTGGGACAGTGCACTAAGTAGGTGAGGTCACCTTGTCCAGAGGGGAGAAGTGGAGCCCCCATGAAAGAGGTACAGTCTTGGTAGAATAATACCTTGAAGGTGGTTCATTTTAGTGCCTGCAGGAAGCAAGAGATGTCTAGTTTGCAAGTTCTGTCTCACATAAAGAAAAATGGATGCCTTATGAGGGATAGGACTGGATTCAGACAGCTGAAAACCTGATGGGAATATAATGTCAAAGGTTTTATCGTGTCAGTCTGTGGGAGGGAAATACTCAGCTCTTCATATTAGTTTGGGGTGATTGCCAGATGTGCCATGCTCTTGGGGATAGGGTTGAATGAAAACTTGTGGCTGGTGAGATAGAGAAAAACCCAAAGCTTTCTGAATGGCAATTTGAGACTAGAATGACCTAAGGCCTATTACCTTTTGTTTGAAGTGCCAGGTGAGCTTTTGCCTGCCTGACTCACCAAAAACTTCATAGTGCAGTGTAAAAGAAGACCTAGGCCAGGTTCTTCTAATGCACATTTGGAAAGTCCTTAGATACAGCAGTGATAATGCATCTAAATTTAATAAAATTAGCAAAATGAAAGTGTGACTGTTTCAGGAGTAGAAACAATGGAAACTATATCCACTGAGCCTGGTAAGCAGATTGTGAGAAGCAATTTGTTCAGAGTTCCAGAAAGAAAACACAAGAAAATTCACTTTTACTGGTGACAGTTTCTAAGGGAATATGGGTCATCCCAGGTGAAGAGGTGTATGCACAGCCTTCTGTAACTACTGCCATAGGCCTTTGCTAATTTGAGTGAGGGGATCTAGAAATGTTCTTACAAACATCTTTGCTTGCATATTTAGCCCCTGGGCTATGTGTTTCTTCAGCCTCTATGCAAAGCCTGCAACTCTGATACCTGGAGAGTGGCTCAGAGTGAGACAGTTTATTGGGGTGCCACCTGAGTGTTCCCAGCTTTGACTGAGGGGCTTGCACCTTTGCTAGGTGGGGAATCTGAGAGTATACAGCTGGAGGAGAGCGTGAGGTGATGTAGTCTTTCTCATTATCTCAAGGCCAGAGGGAGGTATCTTTGACCTATTCTCAGTCTATATTTTTCATGTGTTCAAAAGCATCCAGTGGTGAGAGAAACTTCCCTTCCTAGGCAGATCTACACAGCTTGTCTGGATGCAAAGGCATATATAATTGATCTGCTCTTACAAAAGCCTTGAAAATCTTGCCAGTCAAAATTGATGTTAGAGAATATGCCTCAAGGAATCGCTTGACAGCCTTTGCTCTGGATTTTACTGTGGTGTTTTGCAAATCAGAAGTTTCAGCTTCAGCCTTTCTGTCTATCAGGAAAAAGATGTCACCTTCAGAATGCTCACTGAAGACTATGCTGCTGAAATAAAGAAGTTAAAATCTGAGAACCAGCAGTTGCGGAAGGATCTCGCAGAGGCCAGAGCAAAACTGGAGCTCCCTCGGGAGGTATGCCAGGATGAACCTGAGGGCACCACTCAGCAGATGCGAAGGGGAGAGTCTGAGGCCAAGGGTGTGCAGCATAGGTGAGTGTTGCATGAATCACAGGATGCTGCTTCCTTATGGAGGAGAACAGAGACATAGGGATGTGTAGGGTTTTAATGACATGCTTTATGTGTAGTATCTATCTCCAGCGTATAGTATGTGTGGGAGAACACAAGGACTGTTTTGGAATCTGCCTTTATGCTTTAAGTAGTGCAATAGCTTTTAGTCCCAGCTGGTTCGTGTTTTGCGAAGCCAGCTAGTATTTAACTATCTTTTGACTGCCTTTGCCTTTTTCTTTGATTGAAGAGCAGCATGTGCTCTATTTGGTTAAGGGGTTACATGTGGCCCAGGTAGCTGTGCTCCATAATTTTGCAGTACTGGGATGTGCAGACTGTAGTTTGTGGCATCTACAATAGCAGAAGAATGAGAAATAATTCTGTAGACGCTGGATGGGTATCTGGAAGTTTGGATTGTCGGTGCTATTAGTAACCTGTATGTTGATTGTTATCTTTGTGCAAGTGCTTGCTAAAGTTCATCTGCTAAGAGGCAAACTGTCAAATGGTTACGTGTTCAAACCTGCCTTCCAGGACAACTCGGGAAGCACAGCACAAGCATGACGAACAAGCAGAGAGAACACATCCCCAGGCTGGTGAATCTGTTCAGCATCATCAAGGGGAGCTCGAGAGATGTGGGACTGATGAAATAAGAGCTTTGACCCCTGAGATGGGTGAGGTTCCAACCCAGACCAGCGGGAAGAACTCCATGGAGTCGCATTCTTCGGGCATCTTGCCAGGAATGGTTTCTTTGTTCCACGTGCTGGATGGGAACAAAGATTTTGCAGATGAAGCACCTCAGGAGTCCATCTCAAACCATCAGAGAGAATCTGTGCCCCTGGTAGGTTGTTGTACAGACAGCAGAGGTAAGCTGGTTGCTGTTGGACAGCTGAGGATATAGCTAGGTTCTTGCCTGGCAAAAGGAGACAGGTTTTTGAATGTACGATCTGGCTGCATGATATGAGTGATTCTGTAAGCATATATCAAGCATTAAATAGGGAGGAGAAACCACTGCTGGATGGTTAATACTTGGACAGTGAGAGCCATGTGGTTATTCTTCAGAAGTCTCTGGGGAAGGGCTTTGGGTTTGGTGTAATTGCTAAGCTAAATCCAGAAGCTCATGGTGTTCTCCATCCTGGTGCTGTACATCATGTACAGCGTGTACCATTACCTGCTTATGTCACTTCAGAATTCTCCTTCAGCTTTTGGCTTTATGCTGCACGTTTATGTTCACTGTAATGCATGGGGTGAGTTTGAACCCTCTGAATGGGACTGCAGTAGTCAGCACACTGAACTTAGGACCATGTATGCTGGCTGATAGGAAAGCCTGAAATCAGTGCTTCACTGCACAAGGGGAAGCTGCTATTTTTCTGTCACCAATCATACCTTTTTAAGTAGAGAGCAATGTTGGCATCTTATCTGCTCTTGTACCTCAGCTCAGCTGCCAAAGGTATAGGAAACTTGGACTCAATCACTTCTTTCTTAGTGTTTAAGACCATTTATCCTAGTACCCACTGTAATGACCAGGCTGTACACTGACCTGTGCAGGGAAGGGAATGGGAGAGGGATAGCAAGAGCAAGAGGGGAGAATCCTGAGTACAGGTCCTTGCTGCAGATGTGTTCCCCTAGCAGTCTTTTCTCCTCTGGTTGTGTGGTGTTAGCAGTGACAACAGTTAATTTTGTGAGGAGATCAGAGAAGAGTCTAAGGCTGATGCACAGATAACTGGAGACTTGTCAGGTTTGTAGATCTCGGTGAGGTTTACTACCAAGAATAGGTCTTGATTATTTCAAGACTAAATTAGCTTGGTGGCATGTCCAGAAAACACATGTTGGGAGCTTAGGGAACTGTAATATTGCAAATGGAAACTCCTCAGATTGCAGGATTAGAACTGAACTGCAAACAGTTCCACTTAAGGGTGTGAGGAACTCTTGGGCTTGATGTTTGGTAGAAAAGAATGTGCTGCTTCTTGTTCTCAGAGGTAGAAAAAAGGTTTGTAAAGAAATGGAGATGTTTCTCTTGGTGTTGATTTGGATTCCTTGCTCATGGTCAGGGTCCAGTGTCTTTAAATCAGTTCCTTTAACATCGAGAGGAGAATTAAGAGAGCTAATTATCAGGAACTTATTAAGAGAGGAGATTTCTAGTCAGCAGGCAGTAGTGGGGTAGGAGAGATTTGCTTGTTATCTACAGCCTTTTTTCTGTGTTCCTTTGTTCTTGGCTGCTGATAAAAGACCGAAAAAACCCATAAGACTCCAGTTGGAAATAACCAGTTATGTTGTTCTCTTGCCAAGACACTAAGGCAATCTTTCTGTAATGGAAAGCAGCCCCTTAGTAGCTTTATAATTCACCTGCCAGGCCCTGTACAGGAAGTTTCTCTTCATCAACTCATAAATTAAGCCTAGTTTACAATGTTATTTTTGTAAGTTAAGAACTTAAGAACTTGTGGTTAAGTGACGCAAGTAGCAGGAATATTTCTTGACTGTAAAGACAAGAATCTGGGGTAGTTTATTGACTATTGCTAGCTGAACTGAAGTGGGGTTCATTGAGCTGCCTTTGCCATGGGAATTTGGTCTGTACTTCCTCTGTGGAATTGGGAGGCTTTTGCTGTTGGTTGGAGACTGTTGGGAGGGACATTCACCTATGATAAAAGCATGAAATCTGAGTGCATAGTCTGCCTAATAAGATAGAAATGACACAAGAGCCCTTTAGAGGCATATTTGTTGGTATGGTTAGTGGATCAGTAGTATTTCTGCTGAAACTTGGAATGGAAGAATGCTTGATGTCCTTTTGTTTCCCTTTAGTACCCCCTGCCTACAGCTTCAGTTGGATCGATAGCTGCAAGATACCTGGAAGAGGAAGAACTGAGATCCCAGCACATCTTGGAGTGCCTAAATGCTCACGTTGAGGAACTGAAAAAGGAGAGTGAAAAGATAGTGAGACAATTTGGACACCAGGAATAATGCTTCTTACTGAATTTGAATGCTGGTATACTTACATAGTTCCAGACTGTGACTGGGGAGGTTGCCTATAAACCAGGTGCCATTGGAGCTAGAGCGAGAGGCCGCATCTCTCACTTTGAGCTGAATCAGCAGGATGGATATTGAGGAAAGGAAACTCCTTTCTAACATGTTTCATCTCATGGACAATACTGCCCCACAAATGCTTTAGATAGCTTGCTGTAGGTCGGAAAGCTGCATCAGTTGTGTTTGTGCACTCACAAAGAGATAGTGATGTTTTTTTAGAAGCAAACTATTTGCTAATTTTAATGTATTTTAAGTATATTTTATACATGTTAAAAGCATTGAAATAAAACAGAATTAAAACCCCACCTCTCTTCTTGTTCATGCAGATATACAGAGTAAATCTCTTGTGGCTTGTCTTGCCTTTTTTCAGAAACTTTAATCAACGTCTTCTTCAAAGAGCATGTAATATAATTCGTGTTTCCTTTAGGCTACCCGTATTTTCTCCAGCTAATTTACCCTTAGTGGAATTTCATGATATTTCCTGGCTCTTGCAACTTCTTCCTTTTACTGTTTGTGTAGTATTTGGTGTCTTTATCTTGCCTTGCACATTGCTTGAAGTACTACAAAATAGCCGAGGAATGAATGCCTGAATTCGTATTATGGACATAGCTCTTATAAAAGAGAGTAGCTGGAACTGGGAATGAAATTGAATGGGAGGAGAACCCACAGACAAGTGAGATTCATCTGGATGGCAGATGTAGTTGCAGCTGCTGTGTAAGCTGGTATCAGCCTGTTTTAAATCTAGGCAGTTTCAGATGCTATCCAGTCAAGTTGAAGTGCTGCCTTAAAATACATCTGTGGCCTGTTCAGAAGAATATATTCAGTCCTTCCTCAAGGAAAAGAAGTTGTTAATGAGTGAATGGAACCTGTTCAATGGACAACCGTATCCTGGGCCGCATCAAAAGGAGCATGACCAGCAGGTCGAAGGAGGTGATCCTGCCCCTCTACTCTGCTCTCGTGAGACCTCACCTGGAACATTGTGTGCAGTTCTGGTGTCCTCAACATAAAAAGGACATGGAGCTGTTGGAACAAGTCCAGAGGAGGCCACAAGGATAATCAGGGGACTGGAGCATCTCCCGTATGAGGACAGGCTGAGAAAGTTGGGGCTGTTCAGCCTGGAGAAGAGAAGGCTGCGTGGAGACCTCCTAGAAGCCTTCCAGTATCTGAAGGGGGCCTATAGGGATGCTGCAGAGGGACTCTTCATTTGGGACCGTAGTGACAGGGCAAGGGGTGACGGGTTCAAACTTAAACAGGAGAGGTTTAGATTGGATATAAGGAAGAAATTCTTTTGTGTTAGGGTGGCGAGACGCTGGAATGGGTTGCCCATCCCTGCAGTGTTCAAGGCCAAGTTGGATGAAGCCTTGGGTGGCATGGTTTAGTGTGAGGTGTCCCTACTTATGGCAGGGGGATTGGAACTGGATGATCTTAAGGTCCTTTCCAACCATAATTATTCTATGATTCTATGACTGCACTCTGCAGTTCTGTGTCTGAGCCTTCACAGCTTTTGTATGGGTAAATCTAGGAACTGAGACACCCCTTGTCCATGTCTGTAAGTTTCCTGTTCCTTTCCATCAGTTTCACCTTGTCTTAATGCTGTCAAGAAACAGGAATCAAAAGCAACATATGCATGCAAAACCCAACCATAGGATTAGACAGATGAGTTCAGTAAAGGTGATATCTATCTGCAGATTGCAGCCTCATCAGCATTTCAGAAAATGGGATTGCACTTGGTCAAGCAATTCTGCATTCTGGAGTTCACAACCATTTAAATCAAGTTCTTTGAACTCCAAAAGGATGAAACCTTCAGATCCATTCTGGATTCTTATTGTGCAGTCTTCGTCATGAGGGGTTGAGCTGCCCACAACTGGAAATAAACTCTGGTTGTACGTTTTGCAGCACTGGCCTTGGTTCCCGTCCAGAGCTGTCCACAGGCAAGTGTTTTTGGAATGTCTACCTTAACTATGCAGATCTCAAGTAAGGGGTTGCTGGTCATGGACCGTTTTGACAGAAGCTGGACAGCAAAATAGATCAAACTTGTTTTCCCTTGCAGGGTGAACCTGTAGGTCCACTGAGTGTGGTATTGCCGGAACTCTTAGGGATTCTTGTCCTTCAGTGGTAACAGCAATAGCATTTTTTAAATGATACCTTGCAAACCATATTATATTTCTTGAAGATTTGTTAAGTTGTGGAGTTGCATCATGCACTAAGAGTTTTCAGAAGTTCAGAAGACGTTTTGGATCATTAGTGATGTTTGCTTCCATGTTTCCTTCCTTTAGAGATACTTGGCATTTCATGTTGGCAGAAGTGAAGAGCAAAACTGCAGATGATCCGTTTGTTTAATTGGCAGCTATAACCCCACAGTGTTTATCGATTTCTGATATGTATAGTAAGCATCTCCATTCAGGGAGTATGATGTCAAGATTTGATCTAAAGTCATTGTAAGAGTTAAATTTGCAACAGGGGAGCGGCTGAATTACTTCTCTGTGCTGGTGTGTGTACTCTCTCTGTGCCGCCTTCTCTTTGCAGAAACACAGTGCCATGGATTGTTGTGTGCTTGCTGTTTCTGGAGGTGCTGTGCTCAGACAACAGGAGAGAACAGAGGTTGAGCAGGGTGGTGTGATGAGCTGAACAGTTTCTCTGCATTGCTTATTTTTACTCACGTGTCTTTCTGACAGACAGCTTGGAAATAGCAGAGCATCTGGTAGTATGCTAACCAGATTTGTTCCATGGGTGAGGAAGTTAGCTCGTGGGTAGATGGAAGTGCAGAGCTGCACTTGCCAGAGAAAAAAGCTTGTTCTACACATAGTTTATTTACCTTCCCTGAGAAACGAGATGTTTGCAAAACTGAGTGACCTGAATACATAGTGCTAAGTAATTGCACCTCTCGGTGGGGTAAGGATTACAAAACCTGTTCAGTCTGAAGGCCTGCCAAGGGGGAACTCTGACTGAAATGGGAGAGCTGGTAGTGCTGAGATAACAAAGTCTGTTCCAGTGATGTTCTCCTGGTGTTAGAATCTTGGCTGCAGTGAAGAATGTGCATTTTTTATATGACTGGGAGGTAAAAGGCTTGTTTATCCTGAAGGGAGGTGTCATAACAAGCACAGACTTCTGAGATGCTTTTATCTAGGGCTGCAGGGTTTCTCGGGCGTGCTCTGCCTTTGCAGTGTCAAACATCCCTTGGAATAATCACTTGGCCCTGGAAGCTTTATAATTAATGAAGCTGGAGAGGGTTCTTTTTTTTATGTCTTTGAACTCTTGCCTTCGACAACGCTAAAGAATTTCTCACACATTTGCAGGGCTGAGGCAGACGTTTGCTTTCTGTTTGAAACAAAAATGTGGAACTTGACTTGCAGTGCTTCTGTTGGGACCAGCCTAGCATGAAAAAAGGAGGAGGCTGTTGCAGGCTCCGTCTTTAGTGTGCTACACGTGTGCTTCCATGGGTGTGACAGTGCATTGGGTCACTATGAGAGGTTAAATGAGTTTGTGCCTATGTGATGTGTGTAATTGCAGGTGCCTGGGTTCTGCAGTGCTGTGTAGGGGGAAGAGGGAATACTGGAGATCTTACTAGGTAGGAGGCAAAAATGTAGAAACTGTTCTCTCTACTCCCCTGGGATAATTTCCAAACCCCTCTCCTCAGCCTTTTCGAGATGGAAATAGAGCATGTGGGCTGAGAGAGAGACCTTGCAACAGGGAGTCTGAGAGGAGGAGCACAACTGCATTCATCCTGGTGTCATCCTGCAGAGAGGCTTTGCTATAGCTGCCCAATAGTTGTGCCTGTTTATATGCATGCAAGTGAACATCAAGTATTTGGTTGCATAAAGGGTGTATGTAGTTTGATATCCTTAACTCTGTTATGTGGAAAAAGTAGTTTTCTTTAGCTCCTAAACACTGGGGTATGGCCTTATCCTCCCATTGTAAGAAGGTGACATATTTGACTGTGTCAGCTTGACCTGTAAACTGCTGAACTGTGTCCTCCTTGATGTGAAAAAATGGGGTCTAAGAAAAAAGAAGAATTCTGCTAGGCACCAGAATAAACCAGGGCTGTCTGTGCTTATGGACAAGGCTTGCTTTAGCCTTCAAGGTCCCAGTCAATCAAAAAATCCCTAAGTCTTTCTTGCGTCTGCATCTGTGCTCTTCCGTATGTGTTGCTGTCCGGGGAGCAGATGCCTGCTGGGCTACAGGGCTTGTTAGTGTGCCTGCAGAGAGGAGCTGCTGCTGCCAGTTTTTGAGAGCAAAGGCACTTAGCTGTTTGGGGAAGGACTTAAAACCTGCTTTTATGTCACATATGGAGCCTCCTTGTCTCCAAGTACAAAAAGACCCTACAGCATGGCTGTACTCCTGGCATACTAGAGTAAGCTTTGTTAGCTTATGCCTTGTGTTTGTACTTGCAACTTGTGTCTGCAGTAGCCTGCATCCTTACTGAGAGCTCTGCTACTTGAATACAGCTCCAGGTACTCAACTTAAAATAGGGACTTAATCCTGGGTGTGGGGGTACAGGAAGTAAAGTAGGAGGGATGTGGAGGCAGTGAGCCTGCTGCAGATGGGCAGCCCTTCACTGTCGTGTAGAACTGCCATCCGGTTGCTGAGAAGGAGGAGAGAAGCGTGGGAGCAACCCACATACTTCATGTGGAAAATGCAGCAGTTTTGTGAAGAGGAATTTGTATCGTGTGGTCAATGAAACAGAATGCAAAAACGTAACAGGTTTATTGTAAATTCAAGCTCAAACATAGTATCTCTTGGGCCATGCTAATACGGACATCTTGGTTACAAAAGCGTTGCTTGATCTTTTGATGTGTACTTGTGGTGAGATTCGCTAGAAGACCACCTTTGCCTTGTGCATGTAGGGGTTTTCCAAGAGTTCAGCACCAAGTAGGTTTTTACATGATAATAATCTCACTCAGCCTGCTATTCCACATAACACCCTTGGTTTTTCAGTTGCAGTGTTGCACAGACAAGTTGGAGTAAGGAGTGATTTCTTTTGAGAACTTTAGTCTCCACTTTACTGTTGTTTTAGTTATGGAAACACCTATATGCTTGAGATATGATTATAGTGCTAATATCACAGAAAAAGTGTTTACAGTTCACATACTCTAATATAAAAAGGTAAAAATGATTTTGTTTATTGTATTTAAGAGTCAGTGTAAAAAGTAATTTCGCAGTATTGCTTAGATTTGTAAGACAATGAAGTGCACAAGAAAACTTCATGTTGTATCTTCTTCCTAATGCTTCTCTTTCCCGGGCTGTGTTTTGCAACTTGACTGAAGATAGGCAGAAACTTGGTTTAAATATCCTGAAGTTCCTTGTGTCCAATATTGCTGCTCAAAACCAGGGTGTACTTTCTTCATCCTGCCCCATAACCAGGTGGATTCTTCTTGGAGTAGCCATCGTAAGACTTTTCTTATGGTCCATAACTTGGAAGCCAGTAACCACTGCTGGCACAGAATGACCTATGGCCAGACATTTGTTCTCTTCAAAGTGTTTGCCTGGGCAATATTGCTGAAACATAGGTGAGGGTTTCATTTCATTTCATTTCTTCCTCTGCTGCTCCCTTCTTAACAGGATTTTCTGCTTCTTTGAACTTTTGAGCCCATGGTCTTGCAAAAGCCTGCAAGTATTGTCCTGTATTCATTTGAAAGAACAGATCTGATTGAGGGAATGAGCAATCTTCTAAAGCTGTGTTGGCTTTGGGCATGTTGGAAAGGTTGGTTCATGCAGGTGGGTGAAAGAACAAGGAAGGGGTGTTACTGGCTCTCAACTTCGTATTTCAGGACATGCGAATAAAAGCTGTGGTTGGCGTTCTCGTGCACCATCACAAACACCTCTCTGCATCCCGAGGTGTTGCAGGTTCCCTCCCAGTAGCCCCTGCTCTGGGTGAGAGGGTAAGCGTTCTCAGCTTGAACTAGCACCTTTGCTATCCCATGCATTTTGAGTTTGAACTGAACATTGCGATTGGCTGGCAGCAAGCCGGAGAGCGGCTCCAGTATTTCATAGTCTTCCACCCACTTGCTGTAACTCTGAGGGAAAGCTGGCCACTTCACTTCAGTGTTCAGGCAGGTGATGAGGTAGTTGAAGATGTAGTCGTAATTGCCAGGATCTGACTTCTTCCTGGCATAGATTTTCAGAACAAAGTTCCCTGCGTGGGGGAGATGGATCTTCAACTCAATCTGGTTCCCACGATGGATTTGCATGATGTGCCGCCTTCCCATATCCTCTGTCAGGCTGCTGCTATCGCAGTGCAGTGAGGCCAAGACGCTTATGTCTTTGCCCAGGGTGAAGGTGACAGAACACCGCCCATCGTTGGTGTGAATGATGGGGTTGGGGTGGGATGGCCTCAGGAACCCTTGCCGCTCTGTGAACCAGCTCGGTCCAACAGGCTGATGCAGGTCCTTTGGGAAGCGCATGGCCTTGTCCACAGACTTACACTCTACCACATACTCTAACACGCAGTTGTAGACATCTGAGGCTTTGGGGGACTTGGCGAAGATCTGCAGCTTGTGACTCCCTGTCTTCTGTGGGTAGAGATCCAGCTTCATTCCGTGTTTTTTCAAAGTCATTAAACCATGTTCATCTGTTCCCTTCAGCTTAAACGTGAATAGGGTGGCAGAGCGGCAATCCACTGATACAGAGGCTTTCCCATTGACTATGAAATACAAAAGAGAAGAAACTGCATAGAAGTTTCAGTACATTTTTCTGTGTGCACCCTGTTCTGGGGGGACTAATCTGTCCCAGGAAATTGCTGCTTCTCTAATAACGAACTAAAGAGCTGCAATTGCCAGGTCAGCTGTCTGCTTAGGTCAGTGTCCTGCAAAAAGAATGAAGTGAAAAGTGGCCTTTGTTTCGGAGATGTGCATTGATCCTATTTTGATATACGCTACATTTGATATGCACTGTGGTCCTATAGAATAGTTAATATAACTGAAAGTACTGTCAGCTTGTGTCCTTGAGAAGGGCTTAATTAGATGTGATTAGTACCTATTGCTAGTCTAGTAGCTGTTCCAAGAAGCTTCAGAGAAAAGTGCAGGAACCCTCCATTATGTAGATAGGAGATAATCTACCTCCCTATGAGCCTGTTCCCAAACAGCTTGAAGACAACATGAAGTCCTAAAATGCTGCTGCCTTCAAGTTTTAACTTTCTGTTCTTAGCATTCATGACTTAGATATCTAGTTGAATTCCTCTTGAAAATCTGGGGAAGGGATCTTAAATGTGGGCCCTGTAGTTCTGTGGTGTTACCTGAATAGTTTTATGTGGAAAGCGCTGCTGTGGACTTAGGATGCTGAACAGAAGTGCCTCTTTATGTGTTGTTCACTAATTCAAACTTATGGAACACTGTAAAAGGCTTTAATCTCATTTTTTTTTCAAGCCAGAGTTGCTAATCTATAATGGCAATACTTCTAATTTTACACTGCTGATGCTGGTTGATAGAGTAGTTCAGCTTCAGCTGCTGACTGAGTCTTTCTTTTAGACCCAGTGGCTACTACAGATTTTCATGGCTTGGACAACATAACAGCAGAAACCCAAACCCCCAAAACCCCAACAAACCAAACCAAATAAAACATACCCTCCTCTGCCCCAAGTGCTTTGAGTGCACTGTTTGCCAGAACCAAGATGGAAATGTAATGTGCTTCATGCACAACAGAGCATGGAGGATGCGGGGCTACATAAAGGAGGATGCTCTGCAGGTTCCCTTGCAGAGTGTTGTTACCTGTTTGGATGACAGCCGTCTCTGGGTGTGCTGTCAGCAGGCCCAACATGTAAAAGTTGCTGTTGTGCAGCATGTTGTTCTCAAAGTCTTTCAGCGTCAGGGCTGGTTTAAGAAGTTGCCAGTTGCTGTTGTCTGGGAAGTGATTGTTGATGAACAGGGCTGGGTGAGTCAGAAAATAAAACTCATTGTATCTGGAAGAAAGAAGAGATTAAAGGAACGTGAGTTATTATAATAAACAGTTAATTCTTCCCCTGCAGAGTGGTGGTGGTTTCAGCAGGAGCAAGTTGGAATGTTTTGGGCTGCTGAGAAACTGAGATTGGTGGACTTGAAATTTCCTGGGCAGAGAAGGAACCTGAGCTTTGATCTTCTGTTTCCAGGGCAAATACTGAGCTTTTGGATAAAACCAGGGTGTCTGCACTACCCACTGCAACCACGGGCTTCTGAAGAGAGAGGGAGGCACTGCTTGTTGTTTGAGGCACCCTGTCTCAGGCAGCTGAAGGCTACGAACCAAGTGACAGCTACTATTGTATAAACTGAGGATGTGATACACAAAACAAGGTCACTTTAGCAGTTACAGTTTGTTGCTCAGGGGCACTGCCTTTCTACAGGTACATGCTTCATCTCTTCTATCGTCAGCCCCAATACTTTGCTCAGGGCTTTGGGTCTTGCTGTGGGACCTAATATTTGTCACTGCTTGGCGGGCCAAACCCATCAGCTTTCATTCTGCCTTTGTGGTAGGTTTATGTATTAACATAGAGGATGGTTCTTTACCTGAAAGTGAACTTGGTGAAAGAGTCATCAACAGCACCACTTCCCCAGGTGCTATCGAGTAAATGCCACCTTCCATCGAGATAAACAGCGTTCCAGGTATGGTCAGAGTTCCCTGTAAAGGTCTGTCCCATCTTATACCCATTCCCCTTAGAGTGTCCTGATAGCTTCATGCACTGGATCCCTGCAATACTAAAAGGAAACAATAAGATGCAGCAGGAGACTTCTGCTTTAAACCTGTTGGTGTACTTCTGTGGAAGGACAAAAGGAGGGGCAAAGTCTACAGAACTTCAATCCTGTAGTCAAATGGACCAGCTCCATCAGCTCCTCAGGTGCCTCCTTGCAGCTGAGTCCCAAGGAAGTTAAGGGTTTTATATGTCCAAGTGTGCTTGTGTAGTTCTCTTTGAAAACTCCAGGTTCTGCTTCTGGTGACAGACACTGTGCTAAATGCCTGGGTTGCTGCGCTTCTTAATTCCTTGGAAAGCTTGCTGTTAGCTGGGACCTTGTACTTTTCTTGTTGGCGGAATCTCTGCACTTTGTACAGCTTTCCTCTAACTGCTTTCCCATACCAGCCTGTCAGCACATCCAGAGACAGGCAGCTTCACCCCTTTACCACTGACATCATGTAAAGGCTGTTTTTCTCAGCTGTGCTGGTGAATGACTTCATATGGGGTGGGCATGGAAGAGTAACCCAAGGCAATGATGCCAAGGTGTTGAGTGGGGGCCGTCTGTTTTCTCGTGGTCTTTGCACGGACACTTAGAGAGAGCATCCCACTGGAGGAAGGGGCTTTCCTTTTCCAGTCTTTGCATATTCCCTCTCTTTTTGCCTGATGCACCATCAATTCAGCGTTGTTAGAGGAGGATAACAAAGATGAAGTGTGCTTAATTGCTCTCTGCCTTGTTACTCAGTGGAATCCCTTTGAAGCTGTCCACAATTAGCCTGTGTAGTTAGAAATTAAAAGTGCGCCTGTTCATGCTTGTGTTCTCTCTGTGATGGCAGGCCTGGTGTTTGACACCCGCTAAGGTATCTTAGACCTCATGGGACTGTGGATGCTGATTTAGTTTCCTTGAAGAGTGAGCTTGTGCTTGCCCAGGGTAGAAATGATTGGTCTCTTTTGAAAGAAATATAATGAATACCTGTGTTGAAGTGTAAATAAGACTTAAATAAGTACCGTGTAATAAGCTATCTGCTGTTGATGGGATTTTATCATTGGTGTCTTATTTCAGCATTAATCTAAAACTGTTGTGCTTAGAGGATTGTCTTTCGTGTAGGATGGTATTGACATTTTTCTTCTTCATTGAAAGGTACATTAAATGGAACAACTACCTGAAGTAATAAACTGTGCATGCTTCAAGAGCAAGGCTGTCTGCATAATGTTGGTTTAACTCAGAGGAAAAGTGGTATTTATGGGGAAGATAATTAGCATGGTTGTGGAAGTCGAGGCCTGATAACAGATACTGGCAGTATCTGTTATCATTGCATCAGGTAATTGGCAGTGCAGCAGTGCTTGCAGGGAGGATTGCTTTCTTCACACAGATGGTGCTGGTTTAAAGGGGAGGTGGCAACTTCAGCTTCTCATAGGATTTACTAAGCTCAAACCTGGATGTCTTTGTGCCACTTTTTACTTGATACTCATTAAGAGTATTAAATTCTTATAGTCTTTCCAAAAGACTTTTAAGAAGGAGTGTAAAAGGTAGAATCACTGCTGCGAAGGGTTGATTGAGAGGCAGCTGTGTGGTCTGCAGAGGGAAGACAACCTACAGAGAGGAGAAACATGGCAGGACCCCATCCCTGCTGAAGATGGCCAGCAAAGACGAGGAGGAAGTGTTCAATCCAGCTCTCATAGAGCGTGGGCTGTTTGTAGTGTGAGTGAGGCAGTGCCTGTCACAGGAGGTATTCAGAGTGAATGTGGCCAGCCTGGAAGGAATGCCATTGAGAAACCTGGTGTCACGGGTGGTCTGTAAAGTCCCTGCCAGCCGGTGGCTGCCTGTGAGCCAAATTCTAACGTGGAGCTGGGTGGTAACTGGAGCAACTCCACTGACAAGACTGGTGAGAGCTTGGATTTACATGATGTAACTGAGACTGGGATCCTGGGATCTTCAAGGAAGATTTGATCCTAGGAGTTTCCAAGGGGCCTAACAGGAGCTAAATACCAAATTCCCACTAATTTCATGGGGATTTGGCATCTAATCCTTCTGGGCTTCTCTAGACATTCCTGTTAGCTGGGATATTTGGTGAGAACATTAAGGGACAAGTTCTGCCTTTCTTTCTCTCTGTACTCTCACAGTTAACACAAGCAAAGCAACAAGAAGAGTTTGTTCTAAACATCTTGTAAAAGAGCAGTCCTGTACTAGTTAAAAGAGTGATCGTCTCTCTGTTCTCATGTAAATTACTTTATACATATAAGTTAACCAGGAAAAGAAAAGATTGAGAATATCTCCAGAAATGCCTGAAATGGCAATGTGATGGTAGCAGATAACCTAAGTACAAGGTGGACTGGAGCAACTGAGTTTAGAAACAGCTGGCAACATCTGCTTGGTGCAGCAAGGAGGTTAAAAGCTAAGTTGCTTTTCTGCCCCCAGAAGAGTAGGGAAATAATCTGGATCTTGCTATAGGTGTCATTGGAATTCAATGACACCTTCTTCCCTTTGATTTCAGATTGACTTTGATGATTTCATCTTAAAAGGCAGATCTGGCATCTCCAGAGGGAGACAGAATGGTTTATACTTGTGGTAGGTATGCGTATGCTGTGCCTGAAAAGAAGGAAGGCTACTGACTGTAATAAACAGGAAAAGCAAGAGGATGTGAAACCTGGATAATTTGCAGACTAATTATCAATAAGGACATAGTGGGACTCAATTGGTGTCAGCTTGACTGGCATGAGTATTGGGGGAATTCCTGGTGACTGGAAAATTAAGTTGCCTCAATGGGAGCTAGAAAAAAAAGGCATTTTAAAAGGCCTTTTTTCCTCAAAAACTTGGCTCTGAAAAACCTTTGCTCTTTGTCTCTTGCTTTTATGCCTAGACTCAGCATCAGACTTGAACAGTGCCCAAGAAACTGCAATGAGGAGATCCCCTTGCAAGAAGATGTTGTCTTCTTTGGTTATAATTTTGCAAGGAAAGGAGCTAAACATCTAGCTAATATTTGACAAAAGTGATAGGTTTGGATGACTGGGAGGTTTCCCAAATCACGAAATGCATAATCAATGTGGAACTGCAGAATTAAGAGTAAATCAACAGAGCCTTTCCATAGGAAAAAATATCCTTGGAAAGATTTGTTAATGAATGAAACATATGCTTTTTAATGAACAGATGCAAATTTTTCCTATTTCTAAGTGCTAATAACTGTTCCATAAGATGCAGTTATAAATTCATACTTCATTACCCTATTTCTTTATGTTACTGTTTAGAAAGCAAGATGCTATATTGCAGGATATGTTAGTGGTTGGAAGCATTCACCACTTCAACGTCTGGCATGGTATTTTTTTATAGATCTGCACTTTTCCCTGTTTATTTTGTTTGTTTCATGGTGAAAACCTTCCCAAATTTTGTTGGATGTTGTGGAAAGCCAATTGTTACTTACACATGGCAGTTAGTAACTGGTCTTCAGTTTTCCCCAAAGCTATGTCGTACATGGCAGCTGCTCTGCTGAGAAGATGCTCCCTTAGGAAAGCACACCACTGCTTTCTGGTGTTAGGAAGACCCTTCCAATCTTGTGTCCTTGAGTCATCAGGTCCAGTTTTCTCCCCTTGGACATCCCTTCTACGTAAGGCTGGTCCCAAACTTGCCAAGCACCCTCATGGCCTTTGCTAATCTAAGCTAAACTATTGCATACAGCTGTGAGAGGTGAGGTGCTGCTCCTTGCTGTGCTGCTTGAGGGTTGCCCTGCACAAGGGCCACCTACTTCCTTTACTGGGTTCCAGAAAATCGAGGTAGAGGTGATTTGTGCTCCATTTGCATGCAAGGCACTGTGCTCCCCACTGAGGAAAGGGCTGCCTTTTCCACGAAGTGGCTTTGCGATTGTAAATCCTGCTTTGTGGGGGAAACCCCACTGGATCCCCAGTGAAGTCAACACAGTTTTGTAGGCAGGAGAATGGATTTTAGTCACTAAATACCCACATAGCTGTAAAATGGAAACTGCAATATTGGCCTCCAGGGTGATGGACCTTGAGACTAATGGCAGAAAACAGTGTGGTAAGTGTGAGATGGTGCTTTGGTAATGGAGGGGAGAGGGCATCTCCAGAAGGTTTTGGGGGAGCTCCTTTTGTGTCTGTGCCTACCACTTGCGTGGGAGCATGTTGGAGACAGCACTCCTTGTTTAAGTCTTGCCATGCTTTTAACCTTCACGTACAGATATCAAAGGAAAAACACAGCTCCTTCTAACTGAATTAGCTCCGTGTTTTCATCTGCCATTATGTTAATGCAACGCGAAGCTCAGCAGATGGCACAAAGTAAATTATGCTGGGGAGGGAGGGTGGAGGGGGTGGAGGAGGAGGCAAAATTGACCTTTCTGGGGTTTGCTGGTTTTCCACAGCATGGATTTGAAAGCTAAAGTTCTACATCCTGCTTAGAGTCACATCAGTCAATGCAAAGGCAGACAGAAGAGACACAGAGATGACAATGAATATTAACTCTCCCTGGCATTGAATGTTTCTGAACTTAATTTACCTGCACATGTGTTCAAAGAGCCCAGCGTATCCCTCACAAATGCTCTTCCCCATCTGAAGCACATCTATGGGCTTGCTTGACAGCTGGCTTTTGTTATGGTAGCCCACTACGTCGTATTCTGCAGGAAGGAACACAGACAAAGGTTCGTCCAAAAGCCTGAGGCAATGGAATCGATGGGTAGCAGGAGCCACACTTGGATTGCTTTTCATCTCCATGAGCACGAGCAAGGAGAAATGAGGCATGGCATGTGCTGCACAAAGGATGCTGTGGATGGTGATTGGGGGTAGAGGGACAGAGTCTTATCACTTCTCACAGTTTGTTCTAAGCCTGGGCTGGGGTTCAGCAGTTGAATTGAAATGAGAGGAGAAGTCTGCTAGTTTACAGAGGGTCTCTCCGGGGGTGGCCCTTGTGCAGGGGGTAAAAGCCAGAGTGCTCTGCATTAGGAGGAGCTGGACTCCTGTTACTGTCAAAGGGAGCCACTGAACGTTTTGCACTCTTTACAAGCAATTTGTATTAAAAATGCCTGGGAAGTAGCTTGTTGAGAAACACCTGAAATGATTTGCTGCGAGTCATAGCAATACCTGGAAGTGTAGGAAATCTTAACTACTTTGAATGAATACAGAAAAGTGGTGCAGTGGGGGGCGGGGGGGAATGTTCCTTCAGTCAGAGCTTGAGGAACTGGCCTGGGAAGGTTAATTCAATACTGACCAACCTTGGCCATGTCCATAACCTCTCAAAATACAAACATATTTTTCTGACAAAGCTCTAAGGAATGCTGCATCAGCTGATTCATCCTCCCTTTAATGCTGTGGAAGAGGAAAAGAAAGCTGGCAACATGCTGTATCTGTGCATTGATGAAATGCTGCGACTGCTTGGTTTGTATCTGAAGGGCTCAGATGGCAGCTGCCTGTGGGGCTGTAGGGAAAGGCTGGCTTTCTCCATTGGGGCTCTTCACTGGGCCACCAGCAAAGCTGCAGGGCACTCTGAGGGGTATGGAGGGATATCTGGCTGTGTGTGGCTCTGTATTCATGCTGCAAATGGTTGCTAACATTTCTTTTAGTGCTGCTGCTGCATGAAGGTAGCAGTCCATCAGAGGCAGGGAGTTGAACTGGGTGGGAATTGATATCCAGAAAGCAGTGCTCTCACTTAAAATCCAGCCAAGGTAAGAGTTTATATAATCAGTGCTCTTCTAGGATAGACACACAGAGGTTTTGCTCACCAATTTACATCCCTAGCACTGTACTTATTTCCCATACATGTAAATGGGGATCAGTCTCTGCAGATATGAAGGAGAACTGGGGCTGAGAGGGTGAAAAACCCTGTGAGGAGTTTTGCAGCCTACCTGTTGGGGATCAGACACCTCCCATGCATGTGTGTCAGGTAAATGGACCAGCTCAAAGCAGACCATCTGCCCTGAGCAGGACGCAGCCCAGGCAGTGGCAGGCAGAAATGAGTTAATAGAGTAAAGGCTGAATGGTCAGTGGTGCTGGGATGAGTCAAATGCTGGGTTTCAGGAAATCAGCAGTGAAACCAGCAGCCTGCATAGCACAGGGGAAGATTAAAGCTGCTTGGGATTGACCTGACTATGCTAACCATGCAGCTGCTGGCAAAGCTCTGCTGATCGCAGGGGGTGTGAGATTAGGCCAGTGCTTCCCAAATTGTTCTGCTGCTCTCTGTCAGGTGGCAGCTTCAGCCAGAGAACTGCACCTCACCAAAAGCCCATCAGGATGCTGAAGAGGTGAGGGGAGGAATAGCTGTGCTTTCCCCCTACGTCCCCAGGAGTTAATGGGAAACAAACATTTTTGTGTTTGTATATCACTGGGTGATTGCAATTGTTATCAAGGTTGAATAGGTGCTCCTATAGGCAGGAATGGCAGTGACACAGGTAACAGCATGTTTTACCAAGGTTGGCCTCTCCAGTGTGCTGCACGGACATGGGTGATGGATATGTCAACAGGATGAATGCAGTTAGGTACCAGCTAGAAACTGCACCAATGCATGTATCCACAAAACACAGGGGCAAAGCTACAGCAGGACAGCCAAGAGGCTGTCATAGAATCATGGAATGGTTTGGGTTGGAGAGGACCTTAAAGCTCATCTGATTCATAGGAACTTTTATGATTACACCTTTGGATGAGTTGGGTAGAAGCTACAGATTCATCATGCGGAATGAAATCATTTACACACAAAACCTTGTAGGGCCTAGGAGAGGGGCTATGGAAACAGAGAGGTGAGATATCTCTGTTGGGTGTACCAAGTGAGGCAACCTCTGAATACATTTCTGGATAAATGCATACAGAAAACCTTCCTCCCTCCCACCCACCGCATGAAGCTAGCCCACAGGACGTATAGTAAACCACAATGGCAGTGTAACAGGGCTGATGGCAACAGCCTTATCTTCTCAACTAAAGATCAAAACCTACCTATGTGATGGCATATCCACATCCATATGGCTCGGACTTTTTCCAGATCAGTCCGGGCTTGTTTAAGCAGGGCTTTAACCAGTTCTTCTACGCTGTTCTTGACGTTTACCTGTTTGTGAGGAGGAATCATTGCAAGATCGTGGTGAAGAAACGGCTATCGTACAACTCCCTTCCTCCCCACTCCCTTGTTCTTTTAAAGCTAGTGAGACCCCTCCTGCTGGGAGACTGCTCTAACTCAAGCTTCCTTAAAACAGAAATACAAAGCTGTAGTTCCATGTTTGAGGAAGTATTTTTGGTCATGGTTTCCCTCCTAGAGTGCAATCTGCATTGCTGATCTTACCAAGGAAATGGTCTGGGACATGCCGAGGCACTTGTCCCAGTATCTCAGGCTAAGCCGGTGTTAGTGCTGATAGCTGGGTTTCAAGGATCATCCCCAGAGGGGAGCTGAGGGGGAGGACAGAGACAAAAGTGAGACTTACTTTTAATGCATAGGCATCCAGCTTCTCAAATTGCTGCAGATCTACTGGCATGGACTTCAGAGAGGATTTGTCCCATGGATATGCTGGGAAGAAATGAGTTGTCATTGTCTCGGGAAGGGAGGGAGGGGGTATTTTTCCTGGCTGTATGCTTGAATAAGTGGATGCTGTAGAGCTCCTGCCTGACCCATGAAGGGATCCATCAGCAGGTGCTTAGGGAGCAGAGGACATGAGGGCATTTGCCAAAGGTCCCTGCCAGCTGCATGGAAAGCAGGAGCCATCCTGTCTAGTCTGGTGTAACTTGGGCAATGCTGGAGCGGGAGGTGCCCCCTGTCTTTGGCACTGTACAACAGCATAGAAAATCACAGGATATTATATTTAGGAGGTATAATGCAGAAGCATCAGGGAAAATCTGCATGGTGAAAGACCTGGCAAAAATGTGACCTTTCAAAACAACCACAAAAGAGCTGGTTTCTGCAGCAGTCTCGCTGATAGAAATGAGTCTTTTGGATGGAAAATTCTGCACGAATTCAAGCACATGAGAAATGTAACACAGGAATTAGCTGGACTGAAACTGGTGTGTCTACCCCTCTGTCTGCATCTTTGCAGGCTCCAGGCTCTTGATTCTACTTGGTGTGAACAAAGGGTTACTAACTTATCGTAGAATAATGGAATGGTTTGAGTTGGAAGGGACCTTAAAGCTCATCCAGTTCTAAACCCCTGCCATGGGCAGGGACACCTTCCATTAGAGTAGGTTGCTCCAAGCCCTATCCAACCTGGCCTTGGCTTGCCCTAACTGATCAGGTAACACTGTTCTCTCTCATCAGTGAGCCACCTGAGCCATGTAGCTGTAGCTCAGTGCACGGATGCCTCTCCTGGACCACTGTCTGCTCAGCCCTACCTTTTCTTCTGGGCTGGTAAAAAGAGATTTGGGCTCTACAGAAATCTCTCCCCATCATGTGCTGTCAAAGGACTAAAAAGGTTCTTCTAGCTATCTTTGTGGGGTTGCTGTTCCTCTGGAAAAAGGATTTAAAAGAGATCACAAAGTGAAAATGCTGTTGTGTGACCCTGGGTGCTGAGAGAGGTGAATGAACGGTGCCATAGAGCTGCTGTTTGCTGGGTGACAAGAAATGAATTTCCTTGGTCTCTACACGGGGACACAGAGGCTTTGGCTGGTTGCATGCTGCTTTGTTTATGACCCTTGATAAGCAAACAGGATGCCCCTCTGCTTCCTTGCTCAGCGAGTGCTGATGGGAGCAAGGTTCACGAGAGGCTCTGACAGCCGCCCTATCCTAGCTGAAAAGCCAGCAGTAAGTACTTCTGAGATCTTTATTCATCACCCCAAAACAGGGCTCTGTCCTACTGGGGAGGTAGCCAGGTCTGTTCCTCACTTGTAAAGGTGTTTTGTTAACATAAGCCCTGCTCTTCAGATATACTCCAAGCTCTCTCTATCTGCTGACCCAGTGAAGGGAGGGTTGGGAAATTGAATGTTAATAGTGGCAATATAAAGTAAATCCCTCGCCAGTGTGCTTCAGTCTAGGCTTGAGGCAGGGCAAGCCGTGTTTCTAGGAGTGATGGGCTCCCTATCTAGGGCTGCCCTGTATTGTGCTCTTTGTGCCAGTGGCGTGGGGACAGCTGAGTGTTACCGTGCAGGTCTTTTTTTCCTGGCGGCCGCGGGGCTTCAGTCCTTGGGAAACCTGGCACAGTGGAGAAGGGAATGGGAGATGAGCAGTTGTTGGCAAGTGGGAAAAGACAAACAGAAAGAAGTGATTCTGGGGAGCAGGACTGGGTGGGAAAAGCCAAAATTGAGACTTTTCTTGCATTGTTCTCTTGCATTCGGGTATGGATGTCAACACGCTGCAGAGCACTTGTGGGCAGGGGAGTGGGATGAAGCCAGCTGCCTGGACCGCAGTGGGCTGTGTCCCCTCCCTGCAGTCCTGTGGCTCTGCAGATGCCACATTCCTCAGCAGTCAGGCTTCTCCTGTTCTAGCCAGAGGGCTGGGGACATCAAACCCCCCTGCCCACCAGGCAGCCAAACCCCCCCAGGCATGGAAGAAGGGAGCGCTGAGAGCTGTCAGATGATCATCCTGCAGAGAGCTCTGTGGCAACTGCAGGATTGCTGAGGGATGCTGTGAGCCTCAGACTGTCACCACCTTCATTATTGCAGGGCTGGAGGAGGAGAAGAACCCCTGTGCCCTAGGATAAGAAGGATTTTGTTCCTCAAACCCCAGGGTCCAGCAGCGTCTGCCCTCCAGGGAGAGTGGGTACAGGGGTTGCCATCCTTTAAAGAGCCTCAAGCCCCGTGGGGAGAAGGGACCCTGTCTCCTCCTGGGTGAGATATGTGCTGTGGTAGAGCAGAGCCTCACCTTTGTTGTCCTGACCTCTCAGTCTGGGCAGCCTCCGGGGACCTGCAACACCCCACCATGGTTAGTGCAATCACCCCAACAACCGCCCTGGGTGCTGCATCTCCTCAAGCTCCCACGTTTCTTGCCTTCCCTATTTGTGCAAAGGGAAGGATATGGGCACTTTGCCCTCCCACCCTTGGCTTGCTTTGCTAGGGTGGAAAACCCAGGCTGTACCTTTTCCAAAGGAGAGTTTCTTGAAGAGCTGTGGGGTGGTGTCTTTGGGGTGAATTTCCACTGTCATTTGGGTTCCTGCAAGAAATGATGACAGACTCCATACGAAAGGCAAATCTAACCCAGGTGTGGAAGAGAGGGGAAGAATTCCCTGCCAAGGCATCACAGGAGCTGACCCTTAAGTTGGTGATTGTGAAGATACCAAAGCACTTGGGTTTCCAGGCAAAACAAAGCACCCATAAGATAAACTATATGGTCAGAAAGTGCCTGTGGTGGCCTCTGGTGTAATTTGTAGCTCTCAAAACACACAAGACAGCCCATAAGAGCCTCACAGGTGATAAAGTGTATCATAAATAAAGCAGAGGTCCTCAGTGAGGATTATGTGGCAGCTTAAACCCCCCATGTTTATCACCATATTAAATAGCTATTGATGGAGATACGGTAATCAGAGACTTAATTTCTTTCATTGATTTTTCTTGGAATCAAACAAAAAATTACTCAGAGCTATGAAAATGGTTTGATTTGTGATATTAAAATGCTTTGTAAGGGCCATTGCCTGTTAGAGGCAGAGTCCAGGTCCAGGCTGAGGCTTGCACTCTGCATGCCATGATGCTATAGAGCAATCTCACTGGAAACCTGGGGGTATTGTGTTTAAAGTTTCACAGAGGGAAGTACAAAGGAAAAGGTTTGGGATTGTCTCATAGGAATTACCTGAACTTATTGAAAGAGACTACAGGTTTTTGGACAAGCATTTCAGAAGGCTTTGCAACCACTGAGGTTCCCTGGAGGAACTCAGTGCACTTGTGGGCTCCCTGTTTCAGATCAGACAGAGGCTGCTTTGGAGACTGAAGGTCAAGATGTTAATGCGCCGTGGGGCTGCCATCCAACCACATGTGTTACCTCCTCCAATGTTATCAAAAGTCTCATGACGTTTGTGGTTTTCCTTGAAAGCCAGCTCTTGGAACCAGCTAATTAAGGGGGGAATCTGCACTTTCAGCACAAAGTTTTTCCACAGCATTTAACTTCAGCAGAAGTTAAGCATCTCCTGTGATTATGCAGGAAAGTTCCATGTCCTTTAAGCCCCCAAAACAGAAGGCCAGAAAACCTGTAAAAAAACCCTTTTAAATTCTAGAGCTTGAATCTAAGTCTATGATGACTGCAGGTATTGGGGTGGTAAGACTAGAGATGGCTGCTGTATTTTGTCAGCTAATGTGAAAGTAAAATGAAGTTGCTTCTCAAAGGGATGCCTTTGTGCAAATGGTATCATTTCTTAGGATTTTTATATTTTCAGAAGTCTTTTTTTTTGTTGGTTTCCCAAGATTATTTTTAGTTTTGGGGTTTCTGAGTTTTGTTGCCAACTTCCACTTCCTCAATTTTTCCCCATAAATTAAGATTCTATGTTTTCAGGGAACAAATCTAATGGCAAGGAATGCCACCTTCAGTTGGCTTAAAAGGCATTGACCAAATGACAAAAACGGTAATTCCATAGAAATTTTCCAAAGTGCTGCATCCATTGCTTTGAAAACTGATGCTATGAAATGCTTACTGCAGTTTTTATGACTTATTTTACTATTCCTAATCAAGGTATCTTTCATAAAGAAGCACTTGTTCTTCTCCTCATTCTCTGTGGTCCTTTGCCAGCAAGTGCCTTGGGATCCAGCTGGCCCAGCATTGCCCCTGTTCTAGTGCAGGGATGGCTCCTTGCAAGTCCTTATGAAAGGACTTCAGCAACCATCTCAAGCTATTCTGCCAATATTATTTCTTCCAGCCTTTGCACCCTTCCATCAGCACTGGGATATCTGACATTAGCAGCTGTATGTTCTTACCATGCTTTCTGATGATATCTATTCTATGTTAAGTGGGTTGGTGGGAACCCTGGTGCTTTGGGATCCAGCTCCATGCACCCACACTGAAAGAACTGAGGATTCTCCAGGGATTTTGTAACTTTTAATTCCTCAGGCTTAAGATCACAGAATTGTCAGGGTAGGGCTCTTCCCCTCTTTGGGGATGTTCTGAGGTTGGCTTATTACAACAAAAGCTTGACAGGGAACTCACTGAAGCCCTGCTCTTAAAAACTGGTATCCTTTGGGGCACCACTTACCTTCATTGGAGTATGAAGTAAGGGCTTGTGTCTGCTTGCAGGGCTCCTTGGAGACTTGACAGCCTGGTTGCACAAAGGAAAACATTTCAGTGCCTTGAAGAGAGTGGAGGTGCCTGATGTGGAAATTTATTAAGTCTGTGCCCTCGCTCAGCAGCCACGTAATGACCCAAGGAGCTTGACCTTATTCTTCAGCTTTGGTGCCCAATTGGTCATGGTCCTGGGGTGCCTGGCCCCACTCCAGAGGGATGCTCCAGGCTAGGGAAGGGCTGGAGTGGGTGCTGCTGCTCAGGGTGGGGAGTTACGGGGTAAACTCAGACCAGCAAGTAATTTTTTGGAGAGGTGGGTGGAAGGGAAGAGCAGCTCGAGAGGGCTTGGAGGTGATGTGGTCCCTGAGCAGGACCGTTGTGGTTGTCATTATCTCATCCTCATCCTCACCTCTCCCTTCTGTGCTCTGGGAGCTCCTGACCATCTCAGCTATGCCAGCTAGCCCTGGGGTTCTTGGAGCAGAGGGAAGTGTGGGGATCTATGCAGCTGCAGGCAGCACAAGTCCACTCCCCTGTGCTGCACTGACATGCCAGGGCAGGCAGCAGATGCCAGGGCTGGATGCTCCAGCCTTGCCAGTGGACACTGGCCAAGATGATCCCTTGCTCTCTTCTCAAAGTGTTGTGGGATCACTGTCCTGCCAGCCACCAGAGACCAGAGCAAGGAGACCATGGCTCATCCTGAAGGCTGGATGCCATCTGTACCTGGTGGCTGGGGTGAGGATGGGGTTCTGTGGCACAGTGCAAGGCTGCAGTCTGTCTCGGTGGAGTTGGGAAGAGGCTTATGTCATCCAGTTTGTAAATACTGCGGCAGCACCAGCTGCTCTGTGGTATCAGAGGCTTCATCAAGATGCTAACACGGCTGATTAAAGGGGAATTTATTAACCCCTGTGGTGCTAGAGGAGTAAGCTCTGCCTGCTCCTCCAGCGTAGGAATTCCTTAGTAATCCTTGCAGGGATTTAAATTGTGCCTAAGGTAGAGCTGCAAGGGCAGGTTTTCCATGGGCATACTAAATTCTCTTGACATTAGTTCGGGGTGGTAAAAGACTGATACCATTCTCTCATAATGGAGGCTTTGACTTGTGCTCTGCAGCTCTGGTTGCAGACCCTCTTGAGTGTGACAGAGGAGCATAGAGTGTTGAATATTTATCTGCTTCCCAGAGTGGAGGCTTTTGTTACCTGGTGTCTGAGACTATCAGATTTGTAAAAAGACAAACCCAAAGGTGTATCTTGCCATGAAATGTCGCTGCTCACAGTCTGTGAGAACCATCCAGCCACCGCTGATTTCAGAGGGGCTTTGATCAGGGCTCCTATTGAGCATAGTACAAGGCACAGCCGTGACTTTTGTATGCTGCTATTACTTGGCCTGTGGAAGCAAAGCTCCTGTTCAGTATAACTAGAATGCACTGGTACCATGAAAATTACCTTTGCGTTACCTTTGCCCCCTGCCTTTCTCTGCTAGACACCCCATTAGGCTTAGGCTACCAAGAGAGCAAGTTGGATGGTCTGATTCCCTTCCCTGGGAGCTGCTCTGTCCTGTTGCATTGCAGTCCTGCACCCTGGCTGTGTACAGCCGGGGGTAGCATCTTCAGATGTTGCTTCTGAACTGTTCCAGGGCAGATGGGTGAGGAATTGGCAGGGGAACACTCAAGACTAACAGCCACATCATTCCTGGATAGCGATCACCTTGCCTTGCACTCAGCAAGGTGAGCAGGGGAGATGGATAAAGGATTGGTGAATAGATGCATTGAAAGGTTTCTTGCACACCCCAAACACTGCTTAAGCTGTGTGAGTGCTGGGGAAGACTCTGGAAGCTCTATCTGCAACCTGAGCAATTTAGGGCACTGAATATACCCTGTCATCAGCTGACTGTGAAATGCAAGAGCTCCAGGCACCTGAAGTAGGGCTGGGCTGCATGGCTGCTTGCACAGAGCTCTGCAGTGCCACCCATGTGCATCCTGGCCATGAGGCAGAGGAGGGGATGCTTCTTGGGGTACAAGGCCTGATGCCCTCTGCTTGTCTCCATTGAAGTCCCTCAAAGCTCTGGAAAGGGGTGGGCTGCTTCAAGCATGTTTATGTTCTAGAGGCACAGCCAGGTGCTAAAAGCTTACAGATGGGTTTTGTGTGCTGTGGTTAGTTTATCAGTAGAGTGAGAAGACAACATACCATTAAGGTCTCTCCCCTGAGGTGGCTGTGATCTGCTGTTTCCATTTCCATCATCCTCCAAACCTGTAAAACATAAAGGTGAGATCGGCAGGCTGTCCTCCTGCAGGGAGGTTCTGGCACTGCCTCCAGGCCAAGCACCCCAAAACCTTTCATGTAACCCATCATTCCAACTGATCTCCCCTGTCTTGTCTGCAGCATTTGTTGCAGCCCCTGTTGCTAGAATAGGAAATATCAGGAGGAAGAAAGTGCAATAGTCTAGGTCTAAGTTGCTTTGATAGGGTTTGCTGTTCTTTGGAACACAGCTGGATGCTGTGTTAGATGAAGCATGAACACAACCTCTGTGTTAGCTTTGCCTACCCTTGTTAGCCTGGAACTGATTGTCTGGAAACCTAAGTTTTCAACAAGGTTTTCGAGCAGGAATGCTCTTTTTTCTCCTTTCATTTCTGCTGAGAGGGTCCCCTGCAGAGGCAGAGCACAGCCTTAGCTTTTTGGAACATCCCCTGGAGGGACAGGGACACTGTCTCAAACTGTAGCTATAAATGGCTCAGGGCAGTCATCCCTGGAGACAAAGCCTGGACTTGCTTCCAACAAAACAGCTTTGCCCCTGTACTCCGGTGTAGTAGGCTCTGCTCTGGGGTGAAACTGGAGCTCTCACTCTCTTCCCTTTGCACAGCCACAGGGGCTGCAGAGGCACCCCAGGGCATGGCAAAGCAAGGTGCAGACATGGTCCTTGGATTAGTATCTGTGTGTATGTCACCTCCTGCACCCTGTGTTGCATGCACAGGGTGCAACATGCAGTGTTGCACAAGCAAGGACTGTCCTGCATCAGGACCGGGGAAGGCACACTGGGTTTCTATGGACAGAGCTTGAAGTCTAGGGCTTTGCAGCATGCCTGCAAACAAAAAGAGGAGAAGGCTGGTGGGGCTGGGGGTAAGTCCAGTGCATGCTCCAAAGCTGCTGCTTCACCTCACTGTCTGAGACACATGCTGCCCCCCCCTCCCCGACACCAAATGGACGTTACCTGTGCTTCGGTCGCTGTCTGTTGGCCTCTCCTTCTGCCCTTTCTTCTTGCTCGCTGCCTCCTCAGGGTGGACGATAAGCAGCAAATTGATGGTTACTGCGCTTGGATCTGTCTTAAAGTCCATGGTACCCATCAGAGCATGGCCAGGGTGCCGGTCCTGCTGCCGAGCTGCCGCTGCTGCGGGCTGCCCTGTTTATTTTCCACCCTTGGGGAAAGGCGAGCTCGCTCCCCCCCGAGCCGCGGCACCGGCGGGCTGGCCCTGCCAACTGCACCATGAGAGCCCTGCCAAAGCCAACCCTAATGAAGAGGTTACTGGTTACCTTTGAAAGGAAATCACGGGAGGGATCCGTTTCCTAAAGCAGAGGAAAGAGCTGTGTTTCGCTGGTGGGG
>NDXB01019986.1:123286-143380 GCA_002631895.1 Agapornis roseicollis | reverse complement strand
TTTAGGGGTTTTTTTTGTTTGTTTTTTTTTTTTTTTTTTTTTTTTTGTTGTTTTTTTTTTTTTTCCTTTCCAAAAATACTTTGCTATGCCATGTAATATTGACATACTTCTAGAGAGGTTAAATAAGAGCCTTCTGCCTGCTCCCTGCACCTCAGCTCAGGGCTGTGTTAGGAGCCTGTGCCCCTTTGTGCTGAAGGTGTGTCTTGTTTTCCTCATTTCTGTGCCTGTCTGCTTTAGCATTCAAACAAAAGCAGACTCAGCCCCTGTGACCACCTTGCAAAGCTGAGGACACCAGCACTGCTCCCTGTTCAACAAGGGAAATCACTTTGCTGAAGTGACAAAGCATCTTCATTGCTCTGAAAGCATCCCTTTAAACAAGCATCCATTAAAAAGGTAAGATAAGGGCTCCCGGGTGTGGCACATGACAGCTGTGCACAGTACAGATGGTGTTTGGAGCAGTTTGCACCAGTAATGCCCAGTGTGGTGTGGGTGCCACAGCAGCATGCCCTGTCCCCCTGGGTCAGATGACAGCTTCCCCCCACCCCGAGTATTATTACTGTTATTTATTTGTGTCGTGGCAGTGCCTAGGAACATCTCTGCCATGGACCGGGAGCCTTTCATGCTGCAGGCAAACACAGCACAGGTTGTAACATGCATCACCAGTGGAGTAAACACTGAGTGTCATCACAGTGACACCACCTCCCCACCATCCTCATCACCCTGCTTCAGTGCCAGCTCCGGGTAGCATCACTGTTAATTCCTTCCTTGTCTCTAGTTAATTTGATAAGCCAAAATCTTAGGGAACTGACTGCTCCTTGGGAGTGATGTGAAGCTTCAGCAGGCAGCACAGCCCCTCTGATCCTGACCCACAAACTAATGCAAGCTGGGGAGCATCTCCAGAAGCAAATAGGCTGGTTTGGTTAAAGCAGCAGGTCTCCAGTTAAGCATAATGGAGAGGAACTGTTACCTTGGGGTTTGCTCTGTCTCAATTAACTGTCTCCCCTTACAGTGTTTTTCAACTGTACAGAGATGAGCCAAGGACACATGAACGTAATGTGATCCAGGAAGATTCCCCGAGTGCCAGGAAGTTGGAGCGCTGCTGCCTCTCCTCTTTATGGACTTGTGCAGCCTGGCTGCTTGCTGAGTGGGGCTCCTCCAAGCAAAGTTTGGAGGAGAAGCTCTGCAGGGTCTCACGTGCTCAGGGCTGTACTGATGCTGCACTAACTCCCTGTAACCAGTGCATCGCCGGGCGCCTGTTTACCAGTACCATGAAGGCTCTCTCATGGAGCCTCCTGGAATGGCTATTGCTCTTGGTTCAAAAACAAACAACAGTTTGCTGGTGACAGTGCAAAACCTCCAGTTGTGGGGGTAACACCCGACCGATGCACACGACCAATCTCTGCACATGGCTTCTTCCTGCCCAAGGCTCTCTGCAGCCAGGCTGCAAGACCTGTCTCTTGCCCATGTCCCCAGCCCCATGGAGGTGATGGGTTGTGGCTGTGCCCAGGCTGCCCCTTGGCTCCTTACCCCTTTGGGGGTAATGCATGTGCTTTGAAGGGTAAAGTGTGTGCTTTCTGCCCCTGCTATTGCTGCCTCTCTCCTGCAGAGCTGGCCGTGTGCCCCATGCTGATGTCTTCTACCTCTTGTGCCCTTGTCTTAGATGCAAACAGTGACAGAGACTCTTTCTGGGGACCTCTGTGCAGCCACAGCAGCAGGATGAATCTGCATCAGCAATGAGCACCAAGAGCAGGTAATGGGTGGTAATAAGACTTTTGAGGTTTAGCCGGAGGTCCTGCATTCTCTCTGCCATTCACTGTTGCTCAGAGCATCTCTCCCTGCCAATTTCTGCCCACAGGTACCCCGAGCAGGAGCAGTACCATCAGTGGTAGATGGAGATGCCAGGGCAGCATGAGCCAATGATTTCTGGGACCATCTGGTGTTAACCCCTGCCATACCAGCAACTGCTGCAGCATTGTCCCTGGTTGCACTGTGCCCTGCCCGGCCCCACAGGCGTGCAGGAGGCCCAGGTGGCCCATTGAACATCATGTGAGGCAAGGAGCTGGGGGCTGACAGCGGCGATGGGCCAAGTCGTTATGACCATCTGCTCTATGCTGTGCCAGGCTGACGGCTGCTATAAAGAGCGTGCGTGCCACAGAGCGCGGGGGATCTGTTGGTAACAGGAGCTGAAGGGCCTCAGAGAGAAGCTGACTCTGTCTTTTCAGCTCTGTCTAATGTATATTTATCTGTATGTACAAATAGAGCCAGCTGAGGCAGTTGGGTGTTGCTAAGCTGTGCTGGGCCATGCTGAGCTGGCTTACACTGTCACTGTGCCTTCACCTCCAACCAGCCGTGAAGCAGCCAAAAGGCTCACAGGACAGCAGCCAGCAAGGCAGAAAGTTGAGGTTGCCAAAAGTAGGCAGCAGGATTGGGTGGGTTTTGGTGCCTGTTTGCAATATGGAGAAGGGATGTCAGGGGTTCCCACTTGCTTAGGTGGCAGATAAAGCCAGTAGTCATCCTGTGATGGTGAGCAAGATGGGGGAGAGCAGGAGCAGACCCTGTTCTCTTACTAATGGGAGCAGCAGTGAGTGCCTCAGTCAGAAATGGGACTTTTATCTACAGTGCACACCTTAGCAATGCAAAAGAAACAGGGCTTTCACTCAGTGCCATAGAGCAGCCATCAAACACCTGACTCTGCTTTTTTATTTCAGCCAACCACATAAATGCAGTCCAGTGCAAAGCTTTCTCTGAACTTGGTTTTCATTTTCCAGGGGAACATGTTATCAAAGGCAGAAGTGTGGCGAAAGGATTGAATAAGGACTGCTCTGGTATTGTGCACCTAGGGCCATGGTGCAGGCTCAGTGTCAGGGAATTTTCTATTATCCTCTCTTTGAATCTTAGCCCTTCTTTCCTTGTGACCTATAAAATGCATAAGGCCACTCCTAGCTCAGTGGAAAGAGGTTTTCTTTGTGAGCCGATTTGGACAACCTTCAGGACCTGTTTAATGCTGGTTTGGGTCAGACTGAGTTTCATAGGGAGATAAATTTCAACCAAGCTCTAAAATCTTTCATGAATTGGCCTAAATCCAGGGATTATCAAAATTCATCTATTGAAAAGAACTATTGAAAAATAAATCAGTGCTTACACTACCTGAATTTAGGGGACCAGAAGTGTAAATGTCAGAAGAAATGGGTGATGGTGGCTCCTGCAATGTTTCCTAAACCTAATAAGGTCTTTTATTTCCATCCCAAAAGTGCAGTGAGAGTGAAAGAAAAAGAAACCTGAATCTAGTTGACTTAAAGGTCATGAGACTTAGCGTCAGGGTCTTGTGATTTTGTAAATGTTAATACTGCAAGCCCTGTGTTAGGAGATGCACTGCCACTAGTCATCAGCTATGACTTGGAGACTCAAGCTGTTTCTGATCTGCTTTAGTGAAGGTTTGATGACAGGGTTATCAAGTTACCTGTAGGGAAGGTCTTTTAAACAAGGCCCACGAGAAAGTAGCAAACGGGGTATTTTTTCCCGAATACTTACATTTCTGCCTTGCTGACCAGCCCCAAAGTGTTTGTTAGTTATTTAGGATTTGGGCAGCTAAAGGTCACCATTGCATCTCTAGTTTTTGTCCTCTGGGATCTCAGCATACTTTAAATAGGTCATCTGAGCTCATGCTTGTGTCTTGGAGAGTGAGGACTGAGGTCTGGGGGTGACACATCTCATGAACCTGGTGCAGACCCAAGGTTAGAAGCACATTTTTCGTCAGTATTCGGTTTTCAGAGCCTGCCTCTTTTCTCCTTTTCCTGGCCCTGAATTTTACCTACGTGTCATCTTGAAGCTGTTGGTTGAAATATTTCATATTTGGTTTATACGTAGTGCTCAGGGCAGCTCTTTAAAGGTCAGGTTTATATAAATATATAATGTATATGTATAAAATACATCATTTTAGAATAAATTCTGAACCACTGGAAGACATGGGAAGGTTTTCTTGGGGTAACCATTTTCAGTGCTAGGTCAGAGGAGCCCTGGGCACACTATGTTTTGATTTATAAGCTTTTCTGGCCATGTGTTGAAGTCAAAATGGAGTTTGAATTATTGGTGCTCAAGCCATACATCAGGGTTATCAAACCCCAGCATTGCTCACATGCTATGATGTCTCATGAGCTTCCAGCCAAACTTGTGCCCCGGTTATGTGGCATATTACACTGCTTGAAGTGGTAAAAGGTGATTAGTGTTTTCAAGGAATGTTGTCACACACCAGCAGCAGTAATTCTGCTGTAGTGTAGGGGAGCCCAAAGCATGCAGTGAGGAGCTTGGCATCAATACAGCTCTCGGAGCTGCAGCAGGGCTGGCTGTGCCCATGAATGTGGCCTCCTGAGCCTCTGCTGAGGAGCCAGGCACAGATGAGCCTCTGCTCTCCAGGCATGCAGCCTGCCCACAGTTCTTCTGTTGTTTGCAGCTTTGCAATGTTCTTTGACTTGCAGGGCTTGAAGCTTCATGTGGAGCACCTTATCCTCCCTCCCCAGCCTCATCCATCTCATAGCACCAATACAGATCAATCGTGTCCTCTGGACCTGGACTTGTGCAAAAGCACTTGACACTATCCTGCATGACATCCTTGTCTCTAAACTGCAGAGATATGGATTTGATGGAAAGACCACTTGGTGGATAAGTAACTGGCTGGATGGTTGTACTCACGGTATTGTGGTCAACATCTCAATGTCCCAGTGGAGACAAGTGATGTTTCTCAGGGATTGATTTTGGGACCAGCACTGTTCAACATCTTTGTTGGTGACACAGAGAGTGGGATCGATGCACCCTCAGCAAGTTTGCTGATGACACCTGGACAGAATGGCATGGGCATGCTTCTGTTTTGCTGCCTGGAGTTACTCAGCATATAAAAGAAATGTAGGTGAAATACAATTATGGTGTCAGCAGAAGGGCCAGTGATATCTCAGGGCTGCAGGCTGCCTGGCTGAATTCCTTGTCAGCAGAAATTACTGAGGATAACAGTTAACTGGGAAAAGGCATCCTCGGTAACCCTGCTACCTAGAAACAAATACCAATGATTAAACGTTGACATATATCACTTAGAAGAGGTGAATTCTTGTTCTGCACTTAAACACAGGGGTGCAAGTGCTCAGCTGGTGTAAACACATCTGCCTCAGAGTAAATGAATAAGTCAGGGGAGCTGTGGTATTTACACCAGTGGTTTACTAACCTTTAATGCACATGTGCAGCCAGGAAGCCTCTCTGGTGATTGCCCACATTATGCTTGGTGCCTGCCAGTCCCTTGCTGCCACAAACCCCTAATTAATTCCCATGCTTTTAAGGAAATGAAGCCATACAGAAATGTGCCATCAGTAACAAATTACGCGGTACTGATGCCACCAATTAATGCTGCAGGAAATA
Organism: Agapornis roseicollis; assembly: GCA_002631895.1. Lineage (NCBI taxonomy): Eukaryota > Metazoa > Chordata > Aves > Psittaciformes > Psittacidae > Agapornis > Agapornis roseicollis. The sequence goes on along the minus strand of NDXB01019986.1, from coordinate 137,977 downwards.
ATGCTGTATTTCAGATGCTGAATGGCTTGTATTAATTTTTTTGTCTTTGTAAATTAATTTGTCACCGTACATTAAATAAAGCTACTGTCCTGCCCAGAAGTTGTTAAATTAACATTCAGACATTGTCTGAAGTGAGGAAGGGGGACAAAATAGAAAGGGCATGGGTCTTTATTTTTTTCCCTTCTTGTCTTTGTTATGTCTGAGAGCAAATGGGCAAGTGAGTATACAAACCTGCCTGATGTTTCCCATGCAGGTGAGGGTGAGAGCAAACCTCTGGCTTCTGGGACTCAGTGAAACAGTTTGCAGGTCTGCTTTCCTTAGGATAAATGGGACGAATTATGGAAAAAAAGAGGAAATGAGATGAAGTATGTACTGCTCCTGGGGCTGATCTCTGTACCTGTGAGCTTGAGTCACAGTGGCAGTACTACTGACATGAGCTCGCAAAGGAGCAGGTCCCTTTACCTGGTGAAGTGTGGTACAAATGCGCAGGCTGAAATGGGGTTTTGTTACTGAAAGCACACATGTGAATGCACCAGAAAAGCAGGGCTGGCATGCAGAGCTTAGCTCATCTTTGTTTGCAAGGATTAGCTCAAAAATAGCCAGGCTATTATTGTGATATCTTCATTTATTTATGCATTATTTAGAACATTTCTAAGTGTGTGATTAAGCAAAAGCAGCACCTTGAGACATTTACTGCTCACCCTGGGCTCCCTAGTCTTAATGCTCTGTCCTGCCTAGACATAAAATTGGTTAAAAAGAGAATTTCTTTAAATACCAAAAACTCTCACCCAGAGAGGATATCCATCAGCCAAGTAGATTATTGGAAGGAGCATTATGCAGCAATGTTGAGGTACCCACCTTGCTACGGAAACTCCACTTTCCCTAATGGGTAATGAGAAATGAATTTGATAATGTGGAAAATCTGCACGTTATTGAGAAATTAGATTAGTCTCCAACTGGATTAGTTCAGTGCTGGTAGTTGGAAAAATTAATAAAGTGCAGATCTGTATCAATCTCAGTGCTCTTTTCTGTAAAGCTGTAAAGCATGAACATTATCCATTGAAAATTGTTGGAATAGCAGCTAAGGCTCTAACCTGCAAGAGGCTTTGTGTGCTGGAGTGATGACTGTCACAGTGCACCCCCAGAGTGCGTCAGGAAGGGGCTAGGAGAAATGTCCTGGCTTCCAGTCCCCTGCCATACTGGCTGGACATTTGGCTGGGCCACTGTATCCCCTGTTGGGTGGCCTTGCCCTGGTGACTGTGTCTTTCTCATATGTAAAGTGGAGCAGCATCCTGGGCTTGGCTATGTATGCCTTTCTCTTTACGTACCTTATAGCCTGATGGCTTTGTCGTGCTGTTGTGAGTATGAAGCTGTATGTTCAAATCCCTTTAGGTATCAAAACCACCACATCCTGAATACCAGCTTCAGGATGCAGCTTTCAGAAAATAAAGCTAGATGAGCTGAGCTCTGACTTTGTGACTGTGCAACGAATACAGTGGAAATCTATTAAATGCACTTTGAGAGGATGTTTTCCCAGCTTGTACATGATTGATCACAGGTGAGGCTTGAATTTGGGCTAGAGATGCAAAAAATGCACAAAAGAAGCTGTTTTGGTGTTGGGGTTTTTTTTTTTTTTTTTTTTTTTTGCATTTAGCAAGAGATAAGTATCCAAAAGTTAAGGTGGTCTTGGCCTGTGTTAAGAGGACTTATCTGTGCTAGCCATAAATCGAACTGGGATGGTTTAATTGCTCTTTCGCAGTAAATAAAGCTATAACTGAAATGTCTACTTTATGATATAGAAGGGATCTTCCAGGCTATGGAGGATGATAGCTAGCTAGAGAAATCCATTTGGAGTCTCTCTGGGATCGATAAGCTGTTAAGAGAGCCGCAGGAAGATAACATTGCCTGCCGTTGTGCACAGATGCCCAGAGAGGTGCAGGGCTGTTACGAGCATGAAGGGTGATGCTTGGGCTAGGATCCATCAGGTTTAAAACATGGTGATATCTCTCTGAATTTCCACTTGGTGTTCAAATGCAAAGAGGTAAGAGCAGCCTGTACACCATACTTAAAGGAACCCATCAGCTTTGGGCCAGTGGCCGAAATCAGGATGATGGACTTAGGTTTATTAATACTTATGAGAACTCTGTGGCTCAGATTTGAGGCCAGCCTGGTGCTTGCAGATGTGCTGAAGCATACACCGATAGCTAGTCCTGGGTCTGCCTAACTTAGTGTAGCAAATCCATTGTGACAGTGGAGGGTGTGGTTAAGAGGCTTGGAGATGGTTTTTGGTGGAGATTTCCAAGAGGTACTTTGGCAGGGCACAGGCTCTGTCTGACTGTCTGGGAAGGGTCTTTTCCACTCAAGAATGTACTGCTGCTGGGATGGTTTGTGCTCTTTGGCATTTTGCTAGATGGGCTGTGCTTTTTCCCCTGTCTGGGGCAATTGGAGCTTATTATCAACCATGGGAAATGTAAATGACAATGACTGGCTCACCCCTAACAATTTACTTTGAAATGCTGTTCTGCAGAAGTCAGATCAATTGCCACTTAGCTTCCAGCCCCTGCCTTGCTGGTCTTTAAAAGGGAAATATTACAGCTACCTTCTAACCCCACTACTCCTCACTTGGCTCATGTGTAATTTGATTTAACTCCCCCATGCCATGGGAGAGCTACTGGGATTGCAACAGGACTGAGACCAAGCTGCTGCCCCTCCAGCCCCAAATCCAACTGAAATTCAGAGTAGACCAGGAAAAACAAACAGTGAAGCAATCACTGCTGTGATTCTGCTTAGTTAAAACACAGGGGTTTTACCCAGCATCTTCCTCCCTCTGGCAGTGTGGGATGCTGGAGTCCATGGGTGATACCAGAAACCTGCCTGCCTCAGAAGGAATGAGAAAACCTTTCCATCCTCTGACATAGGTCCTTTCAGAAAGAGAAAAGTTTTACCTGCTGTGTTTGAAGTAGATGCACCCAGTGCCATGGTCTGCCAGCAAATGCTTGGGAAGGCATGGGGCCATATGCTGTGGAAAACAGTATATTCTGTTTTCCCTAGTGAACATATGAGAGAACGGATCGGCCCACAAGCACTTCACTGGAATGGGAAGATGTGAGGCTCACTAGAGCTATTATTTCCAATGGCTGATTTGCTTGGCCTTATTTAATTAGCTGTCCCTGAGCCAACCTGCTTAGCTGGCAGATGAATTTACCCTGATGCAAAGCACAGACTCACAAAGCGAGGCTGGACGAAATGTCTGGTGTGCCAAGGCACCAATAACTTCTGCCTTTAGTTATTTCCAAGCAGAGAGCTGTCTCAACTGGTCTCAGAAATGCTAATGATAATGAGCTTTTGGGGGTGGGGAATGGGGAACACCCCTGCGAGGTGCTTGTAAATCTGTGTTGTTCAAGCTGGACAAGTGTCGTGGTTTAAACTCAGCCACGCATCTCGTTCACTCACTCAACCCTCCTCCTTCCTCCCCTCTCCCGGAGGGATGGGGAAGAGAATTGAAGGAATGCAACTCCCACGGGTTGAGATAACAACAATCCAGTAACTAAGGTATAACACAAATCACTATTGCTATCACCAATAATAATAACGATAAGGAAAACAAGGGAAGAGGGTACGATACCACCCGCTGAAAACGAGCCCGACCGGGAAGTTCCCCCTCCTTCCAGGTAACTCCCAGTTACCTCCTGGGCATGACGTGCTATGGTATGGAATACCTCTTTGGTCAGTTTGGGTCCTGTCCCTCCTTCCTCCTGGCCTCCCCTCCTCCCCGGCAGAGCATGAGGCTAACAAAGTGCTTGGTCAGGGCAAACATTGCTTAGCAACAACCAAAAACATCGGCCTTATCAGCCTTGTTCCCAGGTTAAGTCAAAACACAGCTACTAAGGAGGAGAAAAAACTGACTGCAATTGCTAAACCCAGGACAACAAGATAATGGGTAGAGTTTGAATCGGAAGTGGACTCAATGAGCTTGGCTGGGGTTTGGCCATTCAGCTGCACCAGCAGAAGTATTTTTAATTCTCTTTTTTTTTGGTTGAAAGGATATTATAAGCTTTTGAACAAGTAGCACTGTCACTTTTCTCCAAAAAATGGGAAGTTGAGCAGGGGAGAAAGTACTGCCTTAGCTATCTGTGTCCTCAGGGAAGCTGGCTGGAAATGGAGACTTTTGATCCACAGGCTGAAATATCGACCAAAGAATAGAGTGTGCTGTGCCCCATTGAGCACTCCCCACTGCCTGGCTCTCCCTGGGGAGGGAAGGAGGGGAGGCTTTGCTGGGTGTGTTGCTGGGAGGAGGAGCAGGGTTAGTATTTAGCCATTTCTGCTTTGTTTTCACTTGAACCTGAAATATATATGGGTATAAAGGACACGTGCTATGCAGCTACTGCTCAGAGGGCATGAGTGCACTTTGTGTCCTGCAGTAGCAGCATCTCCCCTGTGGGATTTGTGAGTGGGACTGTCCACGGCTGTCTGTCTCCACTTCCTAGAAGGCATAGGAGCAGAAGTCCCCTGAGACATCGCCCACTATGACCTGGCTAAAATTAACCTACAGGTTCTAAAACTATGGGGTACGAAGGGGACATGTATGCAGACATGCTTCATTTCATCAGGGAGGCTGGCTGCAAAGCCTGCCATCTGGGAAAAGTACATGCTTCACTCTGCCATAGGGAATGTTTCCCCCCTTGTGGTATCCATGATAATGAAACTTTAACTGATTAAAATGATCCTGCCCTTACTTCTCTGGCCTTATTTAGATCTGTATGCTGCCTCGCATCCCCCGCTCCCTCCCCACTGGTGCCCCCTGCACTGCCAGCCCTGTCACAATGGCATGTAGTTTCATGATGTTACACATGTACAGGTGGCATTTCCAAAAGCATCTATGGGGATGGATGCTTGGATCCTGGGCTGTCAGCAAGGACAGCACCGGCTGTCCCATGGGAGCATCGAGCTACCATCCCCTAGAATATAACCCATTCACATCATCATCCTCCAGTGCCTTCCTGCCAAAATCCCTTCTTTGCCCTCAATTCTCTGCTTTGGCCTCAGAATTATGGGCTTTTTTTCTTTTGTTTTTCAGCGAAAACAAATGCTAAAATATCCCTGAGCTTGCAGGCATTGCACGTGTGAGCTGCGGGAGGGATGGCAGCTTTCTTCCTGCCCTTGGTCACACCATAAAGCATGCTGCAGGCACTAAAAAACCAATGCAGGGGTATCGCTGAGCCCTGTAGTGGTGCAGGAATCAGTCTCCAAATTCAAGATGTTCTCTGTATTTATTTTTCCATCTGGGTCCATTTGCTGACACCGGGCAGCCCATGGCTTCAGGCAGCCAGCGCCTGCGCTACAGATATCTGTTCATCCCTGCCAAGTGCTGAAGTCAGACAACTGGCTCCGGCTGGAGCCAGCTCTGGTTGCTCACACTGGGATTAGCACGTAAACTGGTCCAGTCCCACCAGAGAAGCTGAGCATGGCCTTCTCTTTTACCCCTCTGGCTGCCGCTGCCTCTGTAAAAGGTGTCTGATATGACTTTGCTTTTGACTTTCTGCAAAAGGCTGTTATAATAAAGGGGTTTTCCCCTGTCTTTTCATGCTCTGTGCGTGTGGAAGGGCATGAATGGGCCACCTTGGGCCACCTTGTCTCAGGCTGGCCCTCTACTGGACACCTCTTTAGCATGGCTTAAGGGGAAGACAGGGGATCTCCAGGAAACTAAGGAATAATCTCCAAAGCACTGTGAGACCTAAAAAAAGCAAACCCTTCCTGAGACAGCAAACACCACTGAGCTACTCAGTTACAAGTAAAGCTGTTTCGATGCACTCTTTCACTTGCAGAATTAACCCTCTCCCCAGGATTCTGCAAGCAAAACCAAAATAAGCTGAAAATAGAAGTATTGAGTATCTTTTAAAAATTGTCAACTAAAAATTCAGCTTCTCTCTTTGCTTAGAGCAATTATGGATGGATTAGCCGAACGGATGGGGTTACATTTTGTTTTTTACTCCATGAAGGAAAAAGTAGAGCACTAGAAGCCGCTGTGATGGTGCAGGGCACAAGTCCTCTCAGTGTGCTGGAATGTAGGAACTGCCCTGGCACAAGCTTTCAGCTACATCCTGCTATAGCCAGGCACTAGCTCTGCTCAGCCTACCCAACAAGTATCTCAGTCCTTGTTATCACTTCTGGAAGCCTCCCTGTTATCTCTGAGTAGAACTGCCCACTAGAGCTGGGGTATGCTCAGTAGTTCGCTTGCTGACTAGCAGAGGGCTGGGCATAATACTCAGCACCAAGTGGCTCCAGCAAACCACCACCTACTTCAGTATGTCTGCTCTTTACCCTCTCTGAGGCCTATTTACAGTTTGGTTTAGTCTGAATATGTGCCTCCTGGCTGTATTTCTTTACAAACTTCAGCAAGAGGCCCTGCAATGGGAACTAAGCAGATGATGGCAGAAGACAGTAAAACCAATACAGAGATCCTAGGCCACCTCATCAAATAGCAGAAGCTGGCGTAAGGGTATTGATTTCAGCAGAGCTGTGCCAGTTTACACAAGTTAAGGCTTTGACCTAAGTAATTCACAGTAATAAAGATATCCAGATGCTGGAAAACTTCCAGTGAAACCTTCTCCTTTGATCAGGTTGGTTGCTGATCTGTATGAATATCGATATGTATGCATTAACACCATGTCAGGCTGTAAGATCCCATATTTAAGGCAAGTTATAGCTGGATTTCAACTGCTCTGGGTGGATACCTGTGCAACCTGCCAGAGTGAGGTGTTGTCCTTGGCAGAAGCGAATGCTATTCCTGTTCTCTGGTGCATGGGGAAATTTGATCGTTGCTCTTCCCGTCACTTCAGAGCGTGACTGGGAGGGAGGAGGCTGGGGGGGCTGAGATGATGGGTTTCTGTGAATCCACTGGCAAGCAGGTGTAAGGGGGATCATCGGGGTGGGAGCATGGCTGTGGGAATGTGTACACTCAGTCCTGCACTTATCCTTGGAATAACAAGAGGGGGCTCATTTTAGTGTCCCTGGGCTGTAACCTGTTGATCAGTGGCGGTGCTCAGAGCCTGTCTGCAGCTCATTGGGGAAACACAGTGTGGCACCAGGCAGAGGTGCTGGTCCTGCCTGGGTGACTGTGGATGCTGTGCCCTTCATCACTTCTTCCCCACCCTGGCTGCTGTTTCAGGGCACACCAGGAGGTGTTCTTGCAGCACATGAGTTGGGATGCAAATGATCTGGGAGCAGCCTGCAAGTCCCAAGGCTATCCTCTGAAGCCTATTCAGGTTTGGCTGCCAAGCAAATAAAGCCAGGTCTAGCACTGTAGGTTTCCCATGCTTCATATGGGTCCTTACAAACACAGAGCAGGGTGCTTGGAGGTTACTCAAGTGAGCATGGCTTGCTTCCATGGAATATTTCACCTATTTGGAACCTCCTTCTTCTTTTTGCAGAAAGCCCCCTCCCCTTGGAGCAAAGAGTCTGCTTAGGTCTAATTTCTTTCAATGGGACTTCAGCATGTGCTCAAGTACTTTGCTGATTTGGGGCCTGAGTCATTAGCTTTGTGGCTGATTACTCAAGTGGATTTTAGGTGAGGAAATGGGAATGCTAACATCCAGTGAAAAAGAGTTGAGCCAATGCTCAGACTTAAATTGCAGTCAGCTTCCAAGTATTAGCACAGTCCCATCATGGTTGCTGGGAGCCCTGGATCCTGGTGTTGCTTCTCACTGCTTCCATCTCCCTGCAGCACCAGGTGTCCTCCCAGCTCAGTGCTTGGTCCCAACAGCAGCCTTCCCCTGTTCCGTTTAACAGCTTAATGGCGTTTGTCAGCTCTGAAATTACAGTCTTAGTGGCTTCACCCACAACAGAGCAGGGAATGCCGCGGAGCTGATTGCATGCACTAGAGGAGCTGATTACCTTCTCAGTGTTTCAGATCATCAGAAATGCAAACAAGCTGGCACTGTAAATATACATAGACTTTAAGGCAACCAGATCAGCAGTGCATACATGTGCTCAGGCCATCACCAATTACCCAAATTGGTACATTCTGCTCATTGCATCATCATATTTGGATATATCATATAAAAATCAAGGGCTCACAGCTGAGGTTGTCTGTTGTGCTGTGGCTCTCAACTTGTTGATTTTTATTATATTTTAAGAGCTAAGTAGGTTATTTTATACATACATTTATGCAGTTCTTACAACTGTAGGTATAGTTAAGGCTGGTGTGTGTCAGCCCCAAGTTGCTGCCTAGCCCTGAGGCAGCAGCATTGTGCCTATCCCCATGCTCTGGCATGCATTGGGCTGGCTTGCTAGTGGAGATAAGGGTTGGTAAAGGGTTGGGATTAGGGTTAGGGTTAGGGTTAGGGTTAGGGTTGTTTTATTTAACTAGTTATTGATGGATGATTTACAACCAGCCTTGGGGGCTTGGATGCTGGCAAAATGTCAGCATTCAGTGCAATGGGGAAAAAGTGTATTTTTGTCCCAGAAGCCTCAGTTCAGTCTAGCCTGTGTGCTGCCAGCCATGTGGGTATTGGAACAGAGCAAGTAGGGCAGAGACTGTGGGGCTTGGGCATGCTTTGCAGGTAGACACGCTATGAGCTGAGTGCAGGGGACACTTCTAGCTGAGAAGAGGAATGTCTCTGCACATCATCAACCCTCTTGTGCTTCCAAACCAGTGCATCTCGCATTCTTCATGTTTTCCCAGCTGTGGGCTGTCTGTGTTGAGGGCTGCTACCCTTGGGATGGCACAGCAGGGCTTTGCTGGTGGCTTTGGGTCAGCCCATAGTGTATGTGACTGCAGAAAGCACCATGTGTGTGAAAAGCCTCTGCTGTCTTGGACAAGGTGGAGAGAGGCAGCCAAGAACTGAAGGAGGCTGGTGTTAGTCTGGGGGCTGCTCATGATGCTGTTGCATACAAGGAACAATGGACAGTTAAAAACCAAAGACATTTCAGTTTGGTTTTGAGTGTGAGTGATTTAAAGATTTTCCCAAATTACTTAGTAAGAGATGAAGGGAATGAACTGAGTGTAACACTGAATAGCCTCAAAAGGGATCAGAGTTCTGCATCAAACACACACACACACACACACACACACACACAAACCTGCATGGATGTTTGACCTTTAGAAGAAACCAAACAGACACAAAAATCAGCTAATCTGAAATGAAGGGATGGTTTTGCTGTTGCCAAAGAGGCTGCAAAGTACTGCTTCACTCAAGCTGTTATCTTCTCTCTCTCTCAGGTCTTGCTTGTGTGTTGTGCTGTCTCTGCACCTTAATGGTGGGAGCATCATGTCTGTAATCTGGAGATAACCTTTGTGCCTCTGGCTTTGTCTGCCCATCCATCCTGGGGCATATTTGTCCCCATTTATTCCTTTTGCGTTTAGGATTATTGTGCTTCACCGTGCTGACACAACCTGAGTTTATGGGTGTATAGACTCCCACAGATTTTGAGCCTGTGCTAAGACATACTTTACTACATGTCTTCCTCTTCCTATGTATGTGCTTGTCTGACAGACAGGCACTTCATCCCACATAGCTCTGTTGTAACTCTGCTGATTTCATGGGGATCTCCTGAGACTCAGGGCTGCTTTGAGCTGCTTTGGTGCTGGTGTTTGTTCTCCCCTGGAAAAGCACCACACTGGTGCCTGCTCCCCTGCTCCGTGCTGGGTGCAGAGCACTTCCCAGCACAGTGGCATGACTCTGCGGGCTGCCGAGAGGTGAACAATAACCCCCGAGGCAAGAAGGCGGGAGATGAAAAGAAACTTTGATGAGGGAAATGAAAGGGCCGGGAGAGGAAGGGGGCGTAGAGCAATGTCGTCAGGAGATGCCTGAAGCTCCCAGAGAGAAAGTGGGAGCAATACCATGGGTGAGTGCAGGCTGGTGGGTGTTAAGGAGATGCTGATGGATGGGAGCAGTAAAGGTGCCGTGCTTGGCCACAGTCACAGTGTGGAGCAGTTTGGGTTAGGAGCATGTCATGACCAATCAACCCAGCCCAATGTCCCTTCCTGCTGCTTTTGAAGCATCTTCCTCAGCATAGACAGCTCCTTCTCAGCTGGCAAGTCTCTGAGATGTCACCCAGAGAGAAAGAGCTAAAGGTGAGTTAATAGAGAGGTTGTACCTGTGGACTGCACTCCTCTCAAGCCCAGCTACAGAGGAACCCTGTTAGGACAAAATGAATCACAGCTGAGGTGTGGTCACAGGATAAATAAGGACCCAAGTGCACTGTAGGAGGCTCTGGCTAGCAGCTGTGGTACTCAGGGCTGCAAGTAGCTTCAGAGATGCGATGAGGACTGTGCACAGGAGTGAAGCACCTACCTGCAGTAGGTGAATGTTTGCAGAAGCTGCCATTGGTTTTGGAAAGGTGGGTGTCTGATAACATTGCAGAGTTGTGTAACAGAGATTATGTGGAAGTGCATGAAGGGAGCAGCACTTTGCCTTAATGGCTCTGACCTCATCCCTTGAGTTGGTAGGGTCATGAGAAAATCCATTGTGTCTGCCCTCTCCCCCTGGGTACCACATTGTTTTTTCCCTTGTTGCTTCCTGGCAAAGATGGTGCAGGCAGGGGCAGAGCTGGCATGCTGCTGCAGAGGCTGAGGGCCTGTACTTTAGGGAGGATGGTGCTAAGGCTGGGCTGGGAAGAGGAGGGAGAAGTTGGCTATCCTCTGGCACATGTCCTCCACTTCTCTTTAATCTCCTGAGTCCCAGACTCATTCTCTTTTATCTGCTTCCATTTTTTGGGGGAGTGATCTTGTGTTAGTACATGATGGACCCGTCCTCTTGTTTGTGCTTTTGCCATGAGCCTGGAGCTTTGAGAACACACCTAGAAACGTCACCTAAAAATAATGAGATTAATGATCCTCTCCCACAAGTAAGACTTTTGCTTTCCTAGAGAGCTGGATGGAAACCAGCAATAAAAACTCTTTCCCAGGGGGCAGGAAAACTTATTTCCTGCTGGCAGATAGCAGGTTTTAGCCCTGCCTGGAGCCCTCATATTCTGCTGTATTCTTATCCAGGAGCAGTTCCCCTTTTTGGTTAATATTTAGCTTTTGGCAAACACCAGAGCAGTGGCTCTGGAGGATGCTGATGGCTTTCCTGCTGATGTGCAGGGAAATGTGTCCCAGAGAGGCGATGTCAGCATTGTCCTGGCAGAGGGACACTTTCCTCCTTCACTGTTTACCTTTCTGGAGCAGCTGAGGGACATGTTTTCCTTCCCAGCTCTGCATAGTAGATTTTGCTGGAGGTTTCTAATAGGCCTGGATAAGGTTTCTGCTCTGTTTCCCCTCCATAGCAGATAACTCTGCAGTTCACTTGCCTATACTCTTATTCGTATCTTTCATTTACTGGAAGTCTTTGTATTTACTAGGACCACTGAGATTTATGCAGGACAATGTCAGATTATAGGTAATAAATTTAACAAGAATTTTTTTGTTACCAGCAACTCCTAACCTCTGTAAATTCAGTAATGATTTAGCTGTAAATGGTTGGCTGTAGCCAAGAGATATGAAATGAGAAGTTGATATTGGAGGATGGCTAAGTGCAATGCAGATTGGTCCCTGTTCCCAGAAATGGGGCTTTCTTGTGGACAAATTGGCATGAGACTGTAGCTTTTAAATGGGAAAAACAGGCCTTAGAAATGAATAATTTCCTATTAACAAGGAAGGTCCTGTACTCCTGCATGCCTGCTGGGAAGGAAAGCAGTGCAGGGGGGATGTGTTTGCCTGGCCCCTGCAATATTTGGGGTCACCTATGATATGCAGGCAGGGAGCATATTGTGCTCAGATCACTGGGTCTTCCCTTGCACTGCTTTCCTTGGTCATTCCTCTCCCGCAGTGGCAGTTCTAATGCAGAGCCCCAGTGCTGCTGATTGCTGACCTCCAGAGGTTGGTGGGAGAAAACCTCTGTCATCTGCACGACCAGAGGAAACTTGGGATGCTGGTGCCCAGTCCGGGGTGCAGTATGGGCAGCAGCAAAATAGGATGTCTGGACTCAGCCTTACACTGCTGCTTATGGATGAATAACTTGGGAATGGAGACAGGTAGGTAGCCTGCGTGAAGCCCTAAGCAGCTGTCCTTGCTTTGGTGCCCCCCAAAGGGTCTCATTTACTTTGTACCAGCAAGGAGCCCCTTCTCCAGTCTGAGGGCTTGTGTCCTTGAGCCAGGGATGTGCAACCTAGAAAGGAGTCTGGAATGAGCCTGGTGGCATATGTAAGAGAAGTGCCTGTGAAGAGGCAGCCTATGTGTTCAGACTTCATTAGAACAACTTCCTTTGTAATTGAAAAACCTGCCTCACTGCTCTGTTACCCCTTCCTGGTGAAGACCACCACCTTCCCAGGCTGGGCTGTGGTCATCTTCAGTGCAAAGCTGGCAGAGAGGTAGGGGGCATAGGATGCTGCTCAGGTGGAGATAATCCTTTTCCCTGCAGTGAAATAAATCTGATTGCAAGTGATGGTGTTACACAAGCTGTTATAGCACATGCTTGTTAACTTTCAGAATTGCCCTTGAATAAGTTTCAAGTCTTGGCTGGAAGATCAGAGCAGGCTTAGCTTTCTTTTCCTCCAACCCCAGAATTTTCTATTGTTTGTCTGTAACCAAGCCCTGGTATTTGTAAATGGAAACAATTAGGTTTCTTTGTTGGCTTTTTAAAAAATAGAAATATAGGTAACTGTTAAAAACTGTCTTTGCAGGTTTTGATCAAAAAGCTGTGATTCTGGTAAAAAAAGCTGTTGTCTGTGTTTCACCTTCCCCCACTGTATCTCCCTCTTCCCCAGTTGCCACAGGCTCAATCGGCACCAGACAGTTGCTCATTTAAAGGGAGGAAGAATATTGTGATGTTTGACTGCCTGTTTTGGATTCTGTGAAGGAATTTCATCCCCTCCTGGTTGCCATGTCTCTGGCATCCCTCCCAGATCCGAACTCTCTGGAGGACGGAGGCAGAATTATCTCTGAGTTCTGCAGCTGCCAGATGTTAACTGATGAAACGACAGCCTTGCTGCTTCCCTCTTTGCTCTGGGTAAACCTCTGACTGCCTGCCCTGTTTGAAATGCAAGCCTTACTCAAATCCCCTTCTGCACGGCTCTTGATGTCTCTTGCCAATCAAACCTACTGAAGACTTACTTTGTTCCTGTTCCAGATACTTGTATTAAGAATTACACTCGAATGTGGCTGTGTAAAGTGCCCGGGCATTGTGCGCTGTGGTGTGGAGGGATGGGAGCTGAGAACTGTGCAGTTATCACTGCACAGAGTATATCTTGTGTACTCTTCTGCCTTTCAGAGTAATGAGATAGTCTTCCTCCCCTGCTTGTTGCTGGCATAAAGTAGAGCTAGGGATGTGCAGGTCACTAGCAGGGTTCTGATCATGTAGACTCTGGCTGCCGAAGCAGGAAGCTGTGCACAACAGAAGCCAGGGTGCTGCATCTCATAGTCTTGGCAGCTGGTTCCCCAAGAGGGGCTTGGGAAGGGCAGCCTGAGTCGTGTCAAGTGAACCTGTGGCATTCAAACTGTCACAGCAGCTGCTGGGCCAGTTTAAATGTGTACCTGGGGTATACGAAGGGGTAGCTTTGTAAGGACTTTGTTGAGATGCGGGTTTCTCTTGCAAGCAGCCAAATGAGCAAGGCAAAACTTGCTGAGTGAGGTTTAGTGCTTAATGCAGTTAGATTACAGGGGTGCAGCAGGTCCTTCACATCTATCCATCTGTGAGATTTGATGACAAATAACATCAGGCAGGCTATAGTGCCTGTAGTGGCATTCACTTGTTTGTGGATATGTCTACACATGGGGTTGTAGGTTTGATTGAATATTCCTGGCCTTCTTTCCTTTACCTGGAGAAGAATTTGTGTGATTTTGCCATGTGTGTGCTGTGCTCTGTGCAAGGGTGCAGGACACATGCTCTTGTCCTTGAGTTCGATCATCCATGTAATTACCCTGTGGGTGATAAGAAAAAGGAAAAAATTAATATTACCGTCATGATAGTGTTCACAGGACCATTGATTAAGGTGACAATTGGAAATTCATCATGAAGTAGTAGGGGAAAATGGGAACTTTCCTCTGCATGAGAAGGGAATCCAATCCAAACCAGCCACTGCAGCCAGCTTTTTGCACTCTAACTGATTTCAGTGGAGAAACATCTGCATGAGACCCCGAAACAGCTGATACGTGGTGGGCTGGACCATCCTCCCTCTTCCCTGCTGCTTTGGGTAGTCTTGCACCTTAAACTTCACATCTCTTGTTTGCTTCCAGGAGTAGGAACACAGCTCAGACTGCAACAAGCCAAAAGCTGTGATAAAGTGGAACTCTTGTGACAGGTTCCCCTCCCTGTTTTTCTTAAAGCTCCCATAGATAAATTGCATTTTGCTTCAGGATAACAAAATTTCCTCAGAGGAGAGGCGTATTTTTCTGTAGCTTTTGCATTCAGAACATGAGCAGAGTTTTTATTTTAAATCTCCATTGAAAGTGTTTTCCTGTCTGTATTTCGCTTTCTTCCCCATGAATGTTCTGACTTCACAGAGCCAGCAGAGAGCCTGAGACGGAGTGTTTCTGTCACTTATTATAGCTTGCCTTGGCATAAAATTTAATCTTCATTTTTTCTTCTTTTTCTCCTGAAGAAATGAAAGTTGAAGCCGGATTAGAAACAGATAAAAAGAAGTCATCCATCCTCAAAGGGGGCTTTGTTTTTCTCCCTTTTGTTTTTTTTTTTTTTTTTTTTTTTTTTTTTT
>NDXB01019986.1:88875-123169 GCA_002631895.1 Agapornis roseicollis | reverse complement strand
TTTTTTTTTTTGGTTTTTTTTTTTTTCCTTTTTTTTTTTTTTTTTTTTTTTTTTTTTTTTTTTTTTTTCTTTTTTGCATTGCCTTTGTTAATCCCTTGCCTTCAAGAGAACAAAGAGATTCTTCCACCTGGAGAGGCTGGAAAGAAGGAAAAATGTGGAGCAAGCAGCATGCCTGATCTGTGCTTGTATTGTCCTGCAGCCTTGCAACCATCCTGAAAAGCCCAATTAAAGGGAAAACCCAGGAAGCAGAAGTTGCAGCATCTATGGAATTAAAGCAATGTAGGGTTTTCTTTCCTCCTAAGAGGAGAACTTGCTTATCTTTATCTTGTCCTGCAGAGAAAGGTCATCACTGCTAGAGAAGTAGGAGCCTTCCCTGCCACTGTAGCTGGTGGTAGTGTGAAGTGGAGAAAGCTGTGGGTCTATTCTATCATATGGTGACTAGTGTTGCGATAGAGCCTGTCTTGATGCTGCTCTCATCTTTTGTTCAATCATGTGGAGTGATTAATATGCTCTCAGGCGCTGAGAGGCTTGAGGCACTTGGCACTTGACTGTCTCCTATTTCTGTACTTAATAAACAGAATATTCCACAAGAAGGACTTGCAATTTATCTTTCACTACTGTGCGGGGAGTTACTCTGAGTCCCAGCTCTGACTGTGCGTCTCTCTTTCCCAGGGAATTAATAGACTCTTCCATAGCTTAGCTCCCTCTGTTCTCACTCCGGTTGCCAAATTAACCTTCATCTCACCTACTTTTTCTTCACGTCTCACTTCAATTTAGTCCTCAAATTGTTCACATGACAAAAGGAGTTGTCCTTCCTACAGCTTCTGCTCTGATAAGATACCTGAGTTTATAGTGAATTCCTGAAGAAGGGAATATCTTCTCTCCCTCCCTCCCTCTCTCCCTTTAGTTCCCCTATGGTATTTTAGGTCCAGAAGTCTCCCTGAGGCTACTTCTCCTGGGAGTGCAGTAAGCAGTTTGGACTGCAGTGTGCCAAGTGACTGAGTTGTTGCCCTTGGTGAATACACTAAAGCACTTACTGGTGCTAATTAATGTTATTGCATCATACCACATTTATTTAGACTTGTAGGAGGGGGTTCTACTGCACAGGCAATACTGCAGGGGCTGGATGCTGCTCACCAGCATCACCTGTGCTTACTTGTCTCATATGACTTGTATTGGGGCACACTAAACAAGTCTGAAATGCTGAAAAATAGAAGGAATCTGCTTTTCTTATCAGAGAGGATTTATCAGCTCCTCAGGCTCTGACTGCTGGGAGGATGCTGTTAGGTACATGCTTTTCCTCTGCAATTAATGCACAGGCAAGCTGCTGGGAGCAGCCTGTGCTGCTTTAGCAGGATTAGGAATGCGAGAGCGCTGCTGAGGATGGCTTCCTGAGAGAGCACTTGCTGAAGATGTGCTATGCAGAAACCTTCCCGCCCTCCTCACAGATCTGGCTTTGGCTTGGAAAATAAACCAGGAACATTGTGGCTGCTTTAGTGCCTGTGCTTATTCTGGCAAGGGGAGGCCCCTCTGCCTGTGGGTTTGCACTGTGCTTGTGGGGCTGACTCAGTGGAAGGCTTGTTTAACCTTTATGTCTGCTCTGAGATGCTCCTATGTTAGTAAGCAGCTTGCCAGAGCTCCCCTGCCACCAAGGGCACCTTCCCAGTGATCCTCCTGGTCTGAGCTGGGCAGTAGCTCTGGTGCAGGACAGGAGCCTTGGTCACCCTATGGGTGAATGCACTGTATTGCAGGAGGTGCCAGACTCTCCCAAGGCTTGGGCTTGCTGGTTCACAGCTCAAAGGATTTGGGGTGACCCTTCCAGAACCCCCTTGAAGCAAGATTCCTGCCACCATATGCACAGGGACAGCCAGATGGGATTCATCTTTGTGTTTCAGATGGCGCAGTGTGGTGGGAGAGGATGGGGACAATCACAGACTGTGACACCTTTGGTCCTGAAAGTAGTTTCAAGGGGGAGATCTGTGCTGCAGTATGTGATAACTCTTGATGTTTCCTTTTACTGGGATCCCAGATCTTCATCCTCCAGAAAGGGCTTGGCATTGCCTGAAGCATCATCAGAGAACAAAGGCAAAGCTGTTAATTAAGACAGAGCTAATTCTGGCAGCTGACTGCCGCCATCTCAATGTGCTGCCGGCTGTGCCGCAGGAGCACAGGGACTGGCCTGCGCAGCAGGCATGGGGCCGCCAAAAGCCCTCCCGGAGGCTCTTTGTGCTCTTAGCATGACTTTGTAGCCCTGTGTCCTTCCTGGATGGATGCCTGGTTGGCATTACTGGAGGTTATGTGTGGCATGGAGGGGTGCTTTGCCTTCTGCAAGATACTTTGAGCACTGCAATGCACTGCTGCCGCTGGCTGGGGCCCTTTGCTCTGATTGCAGCTCTGGGATGTGGGTTTCTGGGGAGAAGTAAATGAGATGGGACCTCAACGGTGGCCTTCTGGTCTTCAGGTGGAGAACTGAAGGAAGTCCATCCTGATGGATGGGGCACTGCAGGAGAAGTATCCCAAACATGGCTAGTTCAGAGGGTGAAATGGGGCAAAATATGACAGCCAGCCAGCTTTATTGCCCTTGGTGTGTCCTTTAGCAGGATGCTGGTGTGGCTGTAGTCTCTGTGGCAGCTGGGGCCATAATCCCATCAGGTGAGCAAGAAAGAGTGGCCCTGTGGCACAATGCTGCTGCCTCCCTATGCCTGTCCTCTGAACGATAGCATGGCAAAGAGGCTTCTCCTGAGCTGCTTCCTCTAGAAGTGAAGCATTGCTGTTGAGAGACTCGGAGCAAGGCTGACAGAAGGGAAAGCTTTTTGGACAAACACAGCTGGCTTTTACCCAGCACAGCTAACTCTTTGGCCAGCTGAAAAGAAATCAGAAGAATATTGATGCATTTTATCTTTTTTTCCTTATGCAAAAGTTTTCAGGCTCTTTTTCTTTGTCAGACATTGGCTTCTGAATGCAAGTTTTTCAGTGGATAGCAATTGTTTGGTTATTCCCCCCCCGCCCCAATAACCAAGGCAGCTCTCTGGATAACTCGCAGGCTCAGCTCTTTGCCTCTTGTATTTTCAAATGATTAACATTTTTTTTTGCTTTGCACATCATGAATATTCTATACTTGAGCTGTTACTGAGTTGTGCTAGATCAGATAAATAACATGGTGTTGCTTTTGTGGCAGACTGGATAAAGATGCAAATAATACTGACATTTACTTCACAGTTTTCTTTCTGTGATCCTCTGAGTGAGTAAACTGGATTGCTGAGATATTCATGGGAAGGAAATGAAGAAGGGTTGTCAAGATAAAAGCAGATTTCCTTAAAACTTTGCCAGAAGCTTCTTGGCAATTTTTTTTCTGTTATTTGCTCAACTGAATAGGACCTGCTCGAAATACATTTTGCACAACTGCAAAAGAAAACTCTTGTTCCTGTGGCACTGCTGAATGGTGGGTTTTGTGCACTCTTTCACTGGGAAGCTGTGGAACTGGATGATCTTTAAGGTCCCTCCAAACCCAGACTGTTCTATGACTGTTTTCCAGTGCTTAGTACCTCTGCAGGGCTGCTCATCCCACTGTAATAGCAGATGCACCCTGGATACAGGCAGGTGGCCATGACCTGAATGAGCCCTTACTGCTTTCCCTGCCCTAAGTTTTGCCCCTCTCTTTCCTGTGTGTGCTGGGGTGCATGAACCTTGCAGAAAGGAGGGATGGGGTCATCTTTGAACCAGGTGAATTGACTGCCAGGTTTGGGAGAGGAGTTAAGGGGGACGCTGACCCCAGGAGTGTCCATTGAATCTTTGGCTGCATCCAAAGGAGCGTGAGAAGCAGGATTCTGCCCCTCTACTCTGTTCTGGTGAGACCCCTCCTGCAGTCCTGCATCCAGCTCTGCAGTCCTCAGTACAGGGAAGATACGGACCTGTGGGAGAGGGTACAGAGAAAGGCCACAGAAATGATCAGCAGGATAGAGCATCTCTCCTATGGGGGACAGATGAGAGTTGGGGTTGTTCAGCCTGGAGAAGACTCCATGGACACCTTATTGCTTCAGTTCTTAAAAGGGGCCTATAGGAAAGATGGGGGGAGATTTTTTTGCAGGACCTGTTGTGATAGGATGAGGGGTGGTGGTTTTAAACTAAAAGAGGGAAGACTCAGGCTGGATGTGAAGAAAAAGTTCTTTACATTGATGGTGGTAAATACTGCACAGGTTGGCCAGAGAGGTGGTGGATGCACATGCCTGAAGCCACTCAAGACCAGGCTGGGTGTGGTTCTGGGCAACCTGATCTAGTTAAAGATGTCCCTGCTCATTGCAGGGGATTGGAACTAGATGAGCTTTGAAGGTCCCTTCCAACCCAAACCGATCTGAGTCTATGAACCAGAGCTGCCTTGTCACGGTGAGTGGGGTGGTGGGGGACAGGGTGAATCCCTTCTGGAGGGCTCATTTTAGCTCCCACCTGTGCCGGTGTGACACCCCATGCTGCCAAAGGCTCATGTGCACAAGGACGTGGCCCCTGGGACACGCACCTTCTGCTGGCAGAGGCAGGGATGCAATACCCTGGGGACCCTGGTGCCTGGTGGGGAGGGAGGGCAGCCTGCTGCTGCCCTACTCCTGGTGCCATCTCACCTTGGTCCCTGGGGCGATGCACTGCAAGCAGTGAGGATGCCGGAGGAAGGCAAGACGCTGAGGAAGACCCCACGTTGACTTTTACGTGGCTGCAGCGTGCTGACCCTGAGATGGGAGCAGCCGTGGTTTGGGCTGCCAGGGGGCCCGGCTCGGCGTGGCGCTGCCTGTTTGCTTCAGCTTCCTGTCGGGGACGAAAGGGAGAAACCGGACCCACCCTTCCCCTCCCTGGGGTGAGGGCTTCGGGTACGCTCTGGGGAGGTGGGGTCCCCCGAACACGAATGATGGGGGAGGAAGGGGGAGGGGGCGGTGACGACGGCGGCGAACCGCCAGGGGGCGCCGTCCCCCTTCGGACAGCAGCTCGCGGCGGGCGGAGGCGGGGCGCTCCGCGGGGATTGGTGGGGTGGTGGCAGGGGCGGGGCGAAGGCGGGGAGCGCCGTGGGGATTGGCGGGGCGGTGGCGAGGGGCGGGGCCGGGCGGCGGCGGGGGCCGGCGGCGGCGTGGCCGCTGCTCCACTCGCAGCGGCGATGTGACCCGGGCGGCGTGGGGAGGCGGCGCGGTTCCGGCCCCGTCCCGGCCAGACCCGACCTACCCCGGCCCGTCCCGCGGACGCACCCCCATGCCCGCTCACGGCCGCCCGCCGGTAGCGGCTGACGCCTGCGGAGCAGAGACGCGAGGAGCCCGGGGAGGCGATGGCTGCGGATCTGGTGGTGTTGCTCTGCCTGGCCGCTGCCGCGGCCGCCGTGGAAGGTAAGGTGCTACCGGGACCGAGGATAGGAAAGGAGTCGGGGGGTGAGGCTGAGCCGCGAGTCCCAGCGCAGCGGGGAACCGGCTTCCCGGTAGCGCAGTGTGCCGGGGGCGGCAAACCGGCACGGGGCTGGCTCTTGGCGCGGTCTCTGTCCGTTTCGAGGGGCGCGGAGCTCCCCTTGGCACCGGCCGGTCGTGGCAGCCGCTCTCTCGCAGCCGGCGGGAGCCGGTGCTGGCGGCACAGGGCTCGCCTGCGGCCGTGGGTGGCCGCGAGAAGGGGCTGGGGCTTTTCCAGCTCTCGGGGGCGGCTGTGGAAACCCGTCCGGATCTGCGTGGGACCGGCGGCTGCTCCGGATGCCGTCCCCGGCAGAGCCCTGCCTGGGGTCGCGGTGGGGAACACCTCCAGGGGCCGTGGCTGTGCACTAGGCTGCCTCTCGGTATCTTCCTCCTCCCGTGCTTCCCAGCACCCGTGAGAGCTTTGTGTCAAAGGAGGATGGGTGCATCTGAGATGTGGGCAAGGGGGCTCCTTTCCTTGGGATGGACTGGTCCAGGAGACGCTTGCCCCATTGGTGGGCAGATGCGTGGACATCCCTTCAGCGAGGTCCGTGCTGTCGGGCTGAAGTCTTTTTTTCCCCATCACCTGCCCAGTTGTGGGACTCTGTGCGCTGGGATGGTGGCCACGGTTGAGACCCAGCCTCTGGGTGCTGGGCCTGGCAGGACAGCCAGGTCGCCCCAGGCTGGTGTTGGTGGTGCTTTGCTGGTTTGGCTGATGTGGCTCTGGAAGTATTTCTTGTGTTATTGCTTTGCTTTATTTTTCCACTGCCTCCTTTTCTTCTTCCACGAGCAAAATAGGCCGTGGCAGGGGCTGCCTGGCACTTGAGCAGTATCTGTGAGTGGGGAACATCGTGTGGTCCCCCGCTTGTGGCAACAAGAAGCATGTGGCTGCAACAAAAAGTATGTGGCTACTGAAAGATGATGCATGGGGTCTTGTGGGCTAGCCGAGATGCTGGCCTGTGTGGGGGTTGTCCCCTCTTTGGGGTGATATAGCTAGTACGAGCATGGTTACAGCTGAACTGGAAACTGATAGAGCTGGCTGGAGAGTGGCAGCACAGAGCTGGAATGCTACTGTGGTGGTCTCTAGTGGGGTAGGAGTGTTGGCCATGGTTGCCCTCTGCTCACAAGCATGCCTGCTGGGTTGTGGCAGCCAGGCGCATTTGCTGCAGCATCTACTTTCTGCCAGCTTTTGGCTGAGCCAGGCTTTTGCTTTTCTTATTCCTCAGGCTTCCTCCCTCGTTGCATCTCTGTACAGAAATAACTCGAGGTGGAAATGCTGATGCGTTGCTTAAGCGTGATGCAAACGGGTGCATGCTTGCTTGGTTGCAAAGCCGCACGTGAAGATGCCAGACCTGTTAGCAGCACTTCACTAGCTGGTGTTTGCAGCGTCAGCTGCTTGAGGTACTGCTGACATTGCGGCTGACTGGGAGACCTCGGCTTGGTCCCTGTCTGAAAGCAGTCTCCTGGGTGATGTGTCTGTCTGTCTGTCGTTCAGGGTCTTCCCCAGCTTGGCCCAAGCCATCCCTTGGAGTGTGTGCTGGGCTGCCAGAGCCAGCATCCCTGCCTGGGACTGAACCTGTTGAAGAGCAGTGTCATTTCTACTCAGCTGAGGAAATGGCTTGGATAGTAAAGTAGTAACCTGGGAGAGATCTCAGATTTAAGGGGAAATTTCGGATGAGAAATTCCTCAGGCAAAGCAATTGAATCTGATTTGGACTTAAGGCAACAGTTTCCTGGCGTGGTCCTATAAGGAAAACGCCTTTTTATGGAGCTCATTTAAATCTTATGGATCCTCCTGGTGCAGAGGTTGCATTTGCTCAATTGAAACGTGGGTTTTGCTACCCAAGCTGAAGCATCTCCTAGAGCCTGACCTGTCCCTGGAACAGCTGTGAGACCGGTTTTGCCGGCACCCCTCTCTGACAGCAAGTCAAAGCCACGGCTGGAGCACGGCTGTGCTATGGCTCCCTGTATCCCAAATGAGCCATGGAAACAAAAAGACTTTTTTCTGGGATGGCAAAGGGAGGAGGGGTGAGATGTTTGAGGATCTGGAGCCCGTTGGAGGGGGAGGAGGATGCAGCTGGGGTGAGGGCTGCCTGCAAACATCTCTTTATCCTCCATAAAACCTTGCTAACTCATTGCCTGCGGCACGTGAACCTGGAGATAGTGGAGTCGCTTCTCTGAGTTTTCTTATGGTTACTTGTTTTTTACCAAATCCCAGGGCTTGGCTGACTGCTTTCTGCTGGACACCTGGATCTTTATAGTAGTTTTAAATTCTTTCTGTGGCTTGTGAAGAGGAAGAGGGACATGAGAAGATGACAGGAAGAAATACTCCATCTCTCCCACACCCTGCAATCACTCAGGCGCTGCTTGCGTGCTCTCTTGTGTTAGCTGAACCAAATATAGTCACATTTAGTGTATAGAGAGGATGGTAATTGGCCATCGCTGCACTTTTTAATACAGGAGCTGTTGGAGTTTGAGGTACCGGTATGTCAATTGGGGCTGATGTCCATTTTGGTGCAGTTTCTCCATGCAGACAATTTAATCTGCGTACCTGCTCACCTATCCATCATCTCCATGCCTCATGCCTGCTCTTTTAAAAGACAGGTTTTTCTCTCCATCTCCTGTATTGCTGCTTGCAGCATCACGATAAGCAAAGCAGGGGGAGGGAGGTGAAAAGCCTCGCTCAGGGCTGGCAGATCCGTCTTAGTTTTGCTTTCTGTGCTTATCTGCTTGCTTACCTGCCTCGCCTTCAGAATTACAACTTGGGAGAGGACCGAGGATGGGGAGTTTGCATAAAGTGTGTTGTCCCTGGCTCCTGCTCCTTGCGTGCTGTCCATCCCAGGCACCCTTTCTCCTCCCGTTTTGGCTCAGGGCACACACATCTGTTGCAGGCATCCTTTGGGCTTCCTCTGCTTCCGTCAGGCGCCGGAGTGGTGCCTGCACTGAGCAAGCTGAGAGCCGGTGGCTGCTGCACCACCCTTCCCATCACCGCTGTCACCATGTGGGCTTCCACCTTTGGCCCAGCTGCTTCACCGGGAGCAGAGCAGTTTTCAAGGAGAGGCTAGGAACAAGTCTTCAGGAGAGATTTGCAAGTGCTGTTATCCTGCATGGATATCCTTGGATATCCTTAGATATCCTTGCAAGTGCTGATATCTAGCCATTCTTCACTCTTTTTTGCACAAACTATTTGGGAAAGAAAAAAACCCAAAACCCTAAGGGGAAGAACTCTACCTTGGCATGATGAGTGAGCCCAGATCTTGTTAGCCTGAAGTGAAAGCATTTTGTCAAGTCATGGAAAACTGGCCTGAGACTGCAGATACCTGTGTTGCTGATATTTCTTTTGGCTTTACTAATTGCTGGTATCTCAAGTCAATGAAAAAGTGAGGTTTGTGATAAATGTATATATTTTTCTGCTCTTTCTGCTTACTGTCTCCGTATGGACATAGGGTTGCTGTCCTGTGCTCCAATGTGTTTAGTGGCTGTGTCTACTGTGGCATGAGCTGCCAGGGGGATTTGTAGGGTGGCCTCATCCCTACTCCAGATGCTGCTCCGAGCACAACAGGACAGAGTAAAAATCTTCTGCTGGCCATAAGAATTGGAAGAAAATAATGATGCTGATGAAGTAGCCTGAATGTGTTTGATTCTGGATCCAGGCCACGGTGCTAAATAATAGATGTTTCTAGCAGAAATGGGTTCTGTAAGTGAAAGAAATACTCAGATTTGGTGAAAGGGGGAAAATAGTACCTTCGGCAATGGGAAACTTAATGCTGATCAGGTCAGCAAGGTCTTGGTCCCTAGTGGAGCAGGATTGCTGTGGAATGTAGATGGAGGCCCTTAGTGACATAGTTTAGCGGTGGACTTGCTTGGCAGTCCTAGGGTAGAGGTTGGACTTGATGATCTTAAAGGTCTTTTCCAACCTAGTTAATTCTATGAGGCTGATGGAAGAGATGCCTGGAGCAAGGCTAAGGCTCCCAGAGTGCTGCACCAGTCCAGCTGAGATCCAGACAGCTCAAGCAGGCTTTTATACCTCTCCCAGCTGTGGGTACGAGCTCATTGTACTCTGGTGTGGAAATGGCTTCATTCAGGATACCCAGACTTCCATGATACAGCCTAAAAGGTGGTGCAGTGCTCTGTTCCCTCTGAACAGACATGGTTGGTATCAGCAGTCATTTGACAGCACAGGGAGGCTGAGTAAATAGTTGGGGTTGGGGGAGGGAATGTTTTCCCCAAATATTCATTAGAATTTGAAAGTGCATTTCAATTTGACCTTGTCCTCTTTCTGCAAACATTTGAGCTATCAAGCATTGCATGCTTGAGTACTTGCACAAGACAAATGTTAAGCTTGGGTATTTGCTGGGTAGCAATTTGGAAAGGCACAGCCTCAGTTGTGATGTTATACAGCCAGAGTGTCTGTCACTTATGGAAGTCTACAGAGCTGGGGTGATGGGAGTGGTGTGGATGGCCCAAATGGTGGGAGTTTGAATCCACTGGTGACCTTGCAAAGTGATGCCGAGTGGTGGGGATGGCAAATGAACATGAATCCAGAAGACTTTCAGATGCATTATGGTCCACCTGTGAGCACAAAGTGCTTCTGCTGGCTGGGTCTCCAGCATCCCTCCCATTTTCCCCTTTTAGTGGAGGTTGGTATGGGAGAAGAAAGATATGGAGTGACATCAGAGCATCATCAGGAGAGAGCTAGGACCTTGGATGGCCCCAGGATGCCAGGCTGATTATTGCACAGTCAGCTTTTAAGGGCTAAGACCAGTCTTTCCAAAGGTGAGCAGCTTGAGAGGCTGCTTCAGAGTGTGCAGGAGAGGGAGAAGGCACAGGGGGCTAATGTGGACACCATCCAGTAGCAGGTAGAGGTATCTTGTTTTGGGGACAATGAGAGCAAACTCTTGCCCAGGTCAGCTCTACTGCTTTCCAGATAAGTGGCAGGCATGGCTCCCTCTTGCACTGTAAATGTGGTTGCTCCCAGGCATAGCTGATATTTGTGGTTTGGTTTGGGTTTTCTTTGTGTCACCATCCATTTTCCACAAAGTCACATCATGAGAAATGGTGAGAAAAATGTGATGTGTGTTTGTAGGAGCTGAAGGGTCTGCTTTATTTATTAATTTCCCATAACTTTTGAATTATTAAAGTGCGTTCGGCAGAGATTAACTTTCCCTGCTCAATATTTATTATTGTTTTATTTCTCTGGAAGCTGGAGCTATGAGAGCTTTGATAAATGGACTGGAAGGTTCTGTAGTTCCTCTATAGCTAATCTAAATATCCCCATATCCTTTGCTGAAAAGCTAATTTGTAATTTCCTATGGTAATGCTGCTTAGTGAGTTATAATGATACACCGGGGTCTGCTTTTTCTCCTGGTTCTCTGTTGAGGGAATAATGCTACCACTGGAAAATGGTGTGAAACCTGGAAACTGGCCATTAGTTCCTTAAATTTTTGGTCTAATGACAAAAACCCAGAAAGCATGTGGACCATATGGTCCATTTTCTTATGTTGAGGCTGGAAAGCATCGTTCTCCCGAGTTTAGTTTCTTCAGGAGGGATGGGAGCGGTGGCTGGAGCTGTGCTGGAGCTGGCACTGTGTACTGATGCCATGACCCATCTGCCCATGTGGGTTTGCATCTGTGAGCAGAGCCTGATGATGTGCAGAATCCCTGCTTCTGGAAACCTCTTCCACCACCCCAATTATAAACAAGTGTTATCAGTCTTCTGAATAATTGAAGAGGCTTTCTGTTGAATATTTAATTACAATAATATTTGGTTAGCGGGGGTTGTTGGTCTCCTTTTGTGCAATTGAGAATTGCTGCAAGAAAACAACCTGTTAAAAGAAAATGTTGTTGTCTATGATCATTGATTTTTCTTTTTTTTCCCCCTTTTTAAGCTAATCAGTTACTTAGTTGAAATTAGTTAATTAGCTCAGCTGCATTAAGACTCTTTGGCATTTAAACTTGATGTTTCTAAATAATTATAGTTTTGCCTGCTAAGCCCAGAGCCCAGGGTGACCTAATTACTATTAAAGCATACGTGCTTTGGTCTGGCTTTAATAAGTTCCTGCTGGGAGCCCTGTGGTGAAAAATCAGAGGCAACAGTTCAAAGGGGATGGGGCCCTGCACTGAGCCCCAGCCAAGGAAGATGACTTTCCTTCAGCCTCGTTTCTTCCAATATAAACCTGTTAAGTTTATTTTGGTGGGGTTTTTTTTGGGGGATAGGAGGTTACAGTATTTATTTATTTATGTATTTCTTTATTTATTTTAATTGGGAAATAGCCATGTCAAGTGATAAGCTCTTATTAATAAACCCTCAGGTATGTGCTTGTTGTGTAGTAAGAAACACATTTAATATCTGGGGAGGCATCCAGTGGGTGTTACTGTTGTTCAAATCTGATGAAGTGTTGTTTTGTTATGTAAGGAGTAAAAGTGGAGACTGGGAATAGGTGAGAGGCTGTGGCTATCCTTTTAGCTATTAGGCTTTTTTCTCTCATCCCACGTAGGGGCTTTGTCATGATGTTAAAGGATTGTTTCATAATGTTTTCTCTCAAAAAGTCCTTCTTGCATCCTGCCTGTCTCTCTAATGCACTGGTACTGTGTATGCTGCAACCCAGCAGCAACAGGGCACCAAGTTTTGGATTATTCAAACCTAACTAGCATCTTCCTTGGATTGCTTTGAACGTGGCTGGGTTTTGGTGTCTTTGCTTGGCTATACATTCATGTTTTTGAGGGGAAGAGCAGCTCAGCACACTGCCCTTGTGTTTGGCATCGCTGGATGCTCTCCTCATGGCTCTGCCATCTCCTGGGGAGCCTCTTCAGTCCTGCAAAGCCCAAGACCTGTTGCAGGTACATGTCTTTGTGTCCCTTTTCCTATTTTCTTTCCATTTGCAGGGCAGAATGTGGGGACACCCATTTTTGCCTGGCCATGCATGCCAGTCCTGGGGCAGGGCAGGTCGTCTTCATTCTGGGCTTATCTCTAAATAGGGGGTGCTCCTTGAGCTTCAAAACCTGGGAAAATAGGCATGTGGTGTTGGCCTTTGAGCAGGAGACCAGCCCTCCCTGTGCCAGCTCCCTGTCGTGGGCTGCTGTGGGTGAGCTGGCAAACAACACCCAAAATGCATCTACAAGGCAAAGTGGAAGGAACCCAGGGCTGGTGTTGGTCCCCTTTCTCCTGGTGCTATAACCTGTGCCATGGCTAGAGGGATGGAGCAAGGAATGGCAACAACAGAAGTTGCATGGAGGCTTTAAATTTTCTTTTCTTTTATTCTTTATGCCATTGGAGGCCTGGGATGTGCCTTTGATTACCAGAGGCCTCCACTCGCTTCAGCTGCTTCCTTAGCCGCAGGGTCGGAGCTGACTCATTATCATCCTCGCCAGGGTCCTGTTGATATGAGGATAATTGCTTTTTGCTCAAAAGACATTAAATCACCGTGGAAGAGGAGAAGGGGTGTGAATTACATCTCCCCCCAGGAAAACCAGGAACCCAGTAGAAGGGTTGAAAAGGAAGCACTGCCCTTGGGAGGCAGGAGAAGAGGGCTGGCTGCAGGGGATGTGCTCCAGTTCTGTTGGGCAGCCCCCTGTCCTCTGGCTGGGGGGAGTTGGGAGGGGTACAGACTCATGTACTGGGGACAAGCTGGGGCAGCTCAAAGAAATAGCTGGGTGCTGGCTTTGATAGGTGGCTGGGCACCTTAATTTTATTGGTTTTCACCCAACACTTTCATATTTGTAAATGCCCGAGGAAGCGCATTGATGCATAGGGACAGACCATCACCTTTCCAGACATTTGAGATGTCTGGAAACACAGAGATATCATTCCCTTAGGCTATGGACCTTCCCTGTAAAAGTCCATTGAGTTAATTTAGGCCATGACTTTGGGCTCCATCTGTCATAACTGCCTATTAAGGCAGGAAAGAGGGTGTGTGGTGTTGGGTTGTTGTGTGCTGGAGCCACTTCTGATTCCATCACCACAGCACTTTTCTGGTTTGAGTACCCACAGGGCCTGTTGCTGGGGTTTGAGTAGTCACAATGCTTGTTGTAAGGGTTTTAGTAGCTGCAGCACTTGTCACAGGGATGGAAGTAGCCACAGTGCCTGTTGCTGGAGTCCCTTGAAATTTCCAGATGCCCAAGGAATGAGATGGACACACAGGGACAGAGAAGGAGCAAGTGCTCTCGGAGCGCTCTGTGGTGCATCAGCTCTGCTTTTCATATGAAACAAATATGTTCAGTAATGTTCATATAACTACTGCTGTAATGATATTTAAGCAGTGATGTTGGGTCTTTGCATCCTTTATCGAGTGCTGGCAGTTAGAAGCATGATCTGGCTGCAAGTGAGCCTGAGATGCTGTGTTCCTCAGCCCATAGGGTTTGGCTGAAGCTGTCCAGAAGCTTCATGCAAGTGAGTGGACTTCCTGGAGATGCGTGGTCTTTGAGATGAAGTTACTGGTGAGGGTCTAAATCACTTGAGCATGTAAGGGTATTGCTGGAGGCACTGTGAGGTCACATATAACTGTGTTATTGTGACCAGGTACAAAGCTGTAAAGGGGTAATTTCTGGATTAATGAAATATAGGAGGATCACCTCTATGCCATGTTTCCTGGGGAGGGATGGTGTGGTGCCTTGACTTATGTGCACCACACCAGGTAGCCTCACTCCTCCCTAGTGAAATGGAGAGAAGCCTCAGCTGTGCAGGAATTAAAGGCACTGATGCCTTTAATTTGGACCCAGCTTTGGTAGGACATTCCCAAACTCTTCCATCACCTGGTGATACCCCTCCAATAGATGCTGAAGCTGACCTTGCAGAGTGGAGGAGGTTGATGGAGGCTGGTGGGAGCTGTAAGGTTGAGAGCTAATTGTGTTCAGTATCTTTATAAAAATCAGCTTTTATTATCCCTCCTTGCACTGTGCGTGGGTTATTACTGCAATGGCTGGCACCACTGCGCACATGCTGGAGTCCCCTGCACTGAAAGGCTTGCTCAAAAGCCTGCTGAAAGCTATAAAAAGACGCTCATTAACTTCAACGGGCTTTGGCTGAGGCTGGAGAAAATGGGCTTCTTTGAGAAGGATGCTGCGTAGAGCACCCTCCCGCTCTGCCTTTCTGTGCCAGCGCTGGGGCTGACTGGGGATGGGGAAACCCTTGCTTTTGCACTGTCTGGCTCCTAACTGTGAGGAAGTGGTCTGGTTGCCTTCAACCAGCGGGACCTACTGAGCAGCACCCCAGGGCTCCCTGCTAAGGGGGCTTGGGGGATTGATAGGTGGGTACCTGCCTTCCCCTGTGCCCTGATAACCCCTGTGTTTTCTCATGCCATGCCAGGCATGGACCCTGCTGGGCTGGTATGCAACTCGGTCGCTCCCAAATGTGATCTCTTGAGTCAGCAGCCCAGCAGATTTTTGGAGGTGGTTTATAGCAAGGCACGTTTTTATTTATTGCTTTAAAGCTCTGCAATGTTCAGGGGAAACTGGGATGTCTTTGAAACATTTAAAGTATTCCTAATAGGTTACCTTGAAAGCTTTCTTCAGTCTTGAATGAATCAAAGTGCAAATGTTTATAATGCGACACCCACATGGGCTGGGAGAGGAATTTTATTAAGGCAGGAGAGTCAGAAAACAATAATAATAAAACATGTTTTATGAAGTTGGTGAGAAACTTATAAACTAGGTGAAGTTTTACAGCATATGAATTTGATACAGGCTGTAAATTTGAATTCCCAGGCTGGTCCTCAGGTCTTGCTCTTTATTATCTGAAATAACATTCTCCACTTTTAATAGCTGGCTGTGGCAAAGCGAATGCGGTTTTATTTCTCTAAATGATCTGCCATGCATGTCTTATAATCAAACTTTCACCTGTCCTGAAGGCTTCAGCCATTTCCTTGAGCAGCGTAGTGGCTGTTGCCAATTAGCGAATTACTGCTATTTGCTTTGCAGTGGTAGGGGGACCTTGGAAATCCTTGCGTACATCCCCTGGTCTGGATTATTTAGCCTTTTCCAGCAGAAACCACCTTACTGTTCTGATAAGAGAGTTAGTTTTGCTAATACATCAGCAAAAAGGGACTGAAAGATGCTCTTGATAAATCTGTGTATTGCACTAATGACCCACTGTGCTTCCAGCTGATGGCACTGCTTGTTGGGTCCCTGTACTGCCTGTGCACACACCAGCAGATTATTCCTCTTCAGAAATATGTGATTACTAACGCAAAGTGTTCTAGCTAATCACCAGATTATTCCCTTTCAAATGGGAAAGTAATTAGGGATGGCTTTTTAAATAGGCTTCCCACCCTTGGATCCTTTGGGATTAGTGTACGTGGGTGTGTAAATATTTAGTTTCCAAGGACTTTCTTATTTTTTTTCCTCCCCTTCCTTGAAGGAACAGTGGTGATAAGCAATTGGAATGGCGCAGCAGCTATGCATGGACACTTCTCCCAGTGTCCATAACATAATTGACATTAAAGATGACCCAAAAAGGAAAAAGAAGTTTTGCTGGTGCGATGCACCAACCCAGCTTTTTAAACGGGGTTTTCTCTGCTTGTCTTTGAAGTTGGGGAGTGTTTTGCCTTGGCATGCTGGGATATGTGGGGTGATGGAGAGCAAGTATAACCCAGAGACTGTAAGTGCTATCTATGGTTGAGTGTCATGGCCTTGGTTGAATCTTCTGCCCCCAGCTGCCTGTTAGGTTGGGGGGATTTTGGAGCTTGTTTCCATTCATGGAAGTATCTATCTCTTTAACATCCAGACAATTCAGACTTCTTGCACCAAGGCGCTTGATGTTTGGATTCAAAACCATGTCTTGTTTTGAAACTTGATGCAACATTTGCTATGTGTTTGTAAAACTGGGAAGGCGAGTGAAAAAATGCTGAAGTCAGAAGCAAAATACATAGTTAGATGCAAAAATGGTTTTAACAGAGTGATCTGGTGGAGTTGCAGTTAAAGTATCAGTTGAAACCAATAATTGACATGACTCTTTTAGAAGCCTCTGTTTCCTTGAGACCCCCAGAGCCTTTCCTAGAGCTGACACATACCCTTGCCAGGCCAGGAGAGTCCAGAACTTGTATTTCCCCATCCATATAGCTAATAAATCCCAAGCCCTAGTGATGCACCAGCAGAAAACCTGGCTCAGAAGAAAACCTGCACAGCCCTGAGGTTTTGGAGCTCAGGAACAGCTATCAGTGTGCCTGTCCTGCTGCTGGGAGGTACCTACAAGGTAGTTTTGGGGCATCAGTGCTTCAAATGCTCATGACCCCATCTCTTTCTGGCAGGGGTTACTTATTCTGGGAATTAAAACCTAGGGCTGCCTCTCATGTACATTGGTCTTACTTTTAAAGATTGCATTTATGCTGTTCAGCTGTAATTGGCAACTTTTGGACTTTCTGTTTGCCTGCCTGCAAGCTGTCAGAGGTTGTTTAGGAGGCAAGGGGAGCGTGTAGATCTAGTGCTTTTTGGTGGTGGTTTTTTTTTTTTGTTGTTATTATATATTATTGTAATTAAAACATATTTTTAGCAGCTGAAACTCGAGCCCGTCTGGGTATTTATACAGCAAGATGTTTTGGATGAGGAATAGGCCAAGATACTCACGTGGTTGGGGCCAATGTGAAACAAAAGAATCCATTTATTATCCAGGCAGGAAATTTGTTCTTCGGGATGTTGTAGCTGCAGACATAATGATTTCATTTCCTTTGGTTCACCCAGATTAATGGCTTGTGCTCTTTTGTTTGTGTGCCTGTGTTATTTCTGCAACACGGCTTCCCCTCCTGTTCCGTGCTGGCGTGTGCGAACATGTGCAAGTGCCCTAGGCAAAGAGGGGGGGGACACGGGGTCTCTTAGGCTGGTCTGCAGTGGGCTGGTTGGGTTTTTGGGGTGGGATAGTGGGAGAGAAGAACAAAGCCTGTGGGATCACTTGGGATGTCCTTCCTGGCAGTGTTAGATGTCCTGGTGCGCATGCGTCTCCGGGATCTTCTCCTGCATCTCTGGGGGTATCCTCCTCCTGCTGTGGGCACTGGGGCAGTGAGGGGTGTTTTCCAATGAGATTGTGATGGGATGACAGAGTTGGAGACATTGAGACAAGTATGAGTGTTGTCCTTATGGAAGGAATGAGAGCAGCACATCTTTTCCATGTCCATGCTGAGGGGTGTATGTAGCTGTTGTGTACTTTGGAAATCCAACCTTTCTGCTCTCCTAAAAACTGCATTGGGAAACAGCTCGTTTTCCTAGGGAGCCATGCTGATGTGCAGGGATGCAGGTGTCAGCTGTATGGCAATGGATGAGCTGCTCCTTCCTTGCCAGTGAGGTTGGCCTTTGATACCGAGCAGGTTCCAGCCCCTCGTGGGGCTGTTAGCCATCTGGAAACTGGTAGCACTTAGACTCCTCAATTAAAAACCTCACAG
The DNA here is from genome assembly GCA_002631895.1 of Agapornis roseicollis. NCBI lineage: Eukaryota > Metazoa > Chordata > Aves > Psittaciformes > Psittacidae > Agapornis > Agapornis roseicollis. The sequence goes on along the minus strand of NDXB01019986.1, from coordinate 105,391 downwards.
GCTTGTCTTTGTGGACATTACAAGATCAGCAGCAGCCTTAATTGCTCCCTTTTTTGTCTTCTGAGTGTTTGGCTTTCAAAAGTGATGCGACAGGCAAACAATGCCTTTACATTGCCTCTGTCTGATCTGTCCTCATGGGTTTTGGCACAGAGCTTTTAATGTAGTGTGTGCAGCATGACTGTGATCTTCTGTTCTATATTAATCTGGAGTAACCTGGTGGAGTTGGAAGCACCCATCTGTGATGAGGAGTCGAATGTGGTGCTGCCTAGGATCCATGACAGAGAAAGTTTGGTGACCATCTTGCTGCCTCTGTCCGCAGCTCTTCCTCCTTTTCTTCTTTAGGTGTTTCTGATTTAAATCTGGGGAAGAAAGAGAGTTTCTGACACCTCTTCTGGAGGAAGTTTCCCTGCAGGGATATACCTCACTGAAGGAAGATGCTTTTGGCCATCAGTGTGCTTTGCCATTGCTCCTGGCATCCTTCCATCTTCTGGGTACTTGCTTTCAATGATCCCATCTTGCACTCTTGTTGCACAATCGTGCTTTTGTTCTCCTGAGTTTTTGTGCCACGAGGGGTATGTGAGAGGCTGGAAAGTGTGAGCCCACCATCTGAAAGCTGCGGGGAAGAGGGATAGGAAGCTTCTGCTGCCCTGCTGAGCTGTGAGTGCTTTCTCCCCACCTGCCTGCCATTCCAAATTGCTTCTGTGTCACCCAGGTGACAGAGTTTGTGAAGATGTGACAGCTCTGTTGTGCAGAAGATGATGAACAGTAATGAGACCCAGAGCACAACGTGCACTTAAAGTGATTTATTTCAGTAAGGAAACTACAATCAGGGAGGATGGGTCAGCATCATCAGGAGAAGAGGTTGATATGGAGATGAGCTTAGGGGCAACTTTATCATCAATGGTGCTGCTTTAAAAATGAGCAGAGCTGGCATTGCGTGAAATGGAGCTGTGCTGGTCATGTTGGGACCATCCCTTTCCCACAGCGGATTGTAGGTACCTCCCTGGGATGTGGCCAGTGACTGGCAGGCTGCTGGAGGTGGCTCAAGTGGACTTCTCCTTACTTGCCTCCTTGCAACCCCATGCTGAAGTGTTTTGGTGAGGTGTCACCCGTGTGTTAAGTCATTTTTACCTGTGCACTTGGGAAGGAGACCATCCTGGGCATGTGTAGGGGAAACAATCCCCCAGCCTTGCCTTGGCACCACTCCCGGCACACAGATGGCTGTCCTCATGCTAGAGCCTTCTCCCAGCTTGCACCCGTGCAGGCAGTGGAGGCAGGGGATGTGGGCAGGCCAGCAGCCAAGCAGTGCCTCCTGCCAGCATCCTTCTCTTCCTCCTTCCTTGCCTCCCAGGGCTGCTGGGAGCTGTGGACGCGCAGCAGCTCAGTCAGCTGTAGCTTTCAGGAAAAGCTTGGCATAAGCAGAGTCCTAAGCAAAACCTTGTGGTCTGAGGCTGACTTACAGCAGTGTTCCTTTCTTCCCCTCTTCTCACAGAATACAGATCCTGGTGGAGAGAAGCCTGGGGGACATAGGACCTGGTGCTGGCACAGCCAGGGGCAGGAGAAGGCAGGCAGCAGTTTGCCCACTGCTCCTGGCACAGTGCAGGTGATGCACCAACAGCTTATGAAGAGGGGTCCTGCAGCCCCTGCAGTGCACCCCAGGAATGAAGAACACCTTCTAAAGGGGTGACTGCTGTTGATTGTAGTTGTCAGTAGTTTTAGGCAAGGGTTTAACACAGCTCCACTATCTGTCAGAGCTGGTGTGGCACCTTGTGTGGATGGGTGTTTAGACACCTTAGCAAACACATTCTATTTACTCAATGGACCAGCTATCATGTGCATGCATACCTAAAGATAGCTCAGATTGATAGTAAAATTTTGGGGGAGAGGATGTAGGATACTTGCAGATCCTGGCCATTGGCTGTTTAGCCTAAATTCAGAGTGGAGAAAAATAAGAAAGAGAAAAAGTGAGTTCCAGGCAAAGCTGTAAAGCCAGGGGATGGGTTTGCAGGACATTTTGGGAAGCAGCATTTGGTTATGGGGCCAGAGCAAAAAACCCTATTGGGGTCTGCTCACAGGGTGCTGTGCTGTCTGTGATGGACCTGTTGGCTTTGCTACATCCCCTTTCCCTCCCTTTCCCATGTGTGTAGCTTTACGGTGGGGAGGACTGGGCGGGTGATGGGGCTGGCTCTCCACCAAGGGGGGATGCAGTGGAGCCTCCTCCACTCCCATTTGTGTCCCACCAGAGGCTTTCCCATGCTGCTGGCAGCCCCCGTGGTGGCACAGATTTATTTCACTTTGCCTCCCGTGCTCTTTGCCTCATTTGCACTCGTGAGATGACTCCAGATGGTGCAAAAACTGTAGAGCTGGTGCTCGGCTCGGTGGCCAGTGCTGGGAGGGAGGTGGTGCGGGAGCCACTTCCCAACAAGCTTTTGCAGCTTCTTCCATTTGAGGTTCAGTATTTCCACCTCCTCCTCTCGGTGCCTGTGCTACACTGGGGCCAAAGCTGAGTTCCACATCTCCAGTGGCAGCCAGAGCATCCCTGCATGTTTCCAGCCTTGCTACTTTGCCTTCCCTCCTCTCCGCCCTCTGAGGCTCCCAGGGCATGATGTTCAGGATGCATCCTCATGTCAGCAGTACTGTTGCTATTGTTTGGTTATTATTTACACTTGAAAAATAATTGACTGGCCTCCCTGAAGGCTTTAGTATGTGTCGGATGCTGTGTGAAAAAATACAGGATCAATCTGGCTGCCGTTATTCTATGCCGGGCTGTGCAGCAAGCTCACTGCATGCTTGCTCCACACTGGCTTGTCCAGAAAAGGATTTTTCTTTGCAAGCCTCTAATTTTGGTTGGGAAGGGGAGGAAACTGTTTTCTGGCTCGACCAAGCAGTTTGGCTTTGGCTGTTGGCAGCCGAGGTGTTTGTCGGGGTGAAAAGAGAGGTTTTTATCACAGATTTTGGTGTCTGAAACACTAAGCCCCTGGCTGTGTTGGGAGGAGCTGCACATGGGCGAAGGGATGCCGTTTGCTAAGCTTCAGTCCCCTGATGGTGCTTGCTTGCCATCTGAGCAGTCTGTCATGTTCATAGCTCATGCAGAATCCCTTTGACATTTTAAAATCAGATCTAGTAAACAGGAGCTGGACGATGCCAGGTGCATCTCTTGTCTTGAGGGCTCTTTACGGCTGGCATTTTAGATTTAGGGCTCTGCGAGATGCATGTTCCTGTAGTGAGGGCGAAGCTTTTCTGGAGAACATGGTCCAAGACTGTGACTCATCCTGAATCTCTAAAGAAGGGAAATGCAGGATAAATGTTTTGTGTTTTAGAGCTTCCCTCAGAGGCAGTGCTGTCCCACAGTAAGGCAAAATAAATCCAGCAGGGAAGCAAAGCTGCACAGAGAGGTCTGATGCAGTAGTTCAGCAAAACTTCATGCATCCCCAGCACAGAGGCAATGCTGGAGGAGGCCTTGAAGACGGGTTTCGTAGCCAGGCATGGTGTAGCCATAAGACATGTGAGCATGCTGCTGAGGAGATCCGCAGGTAATTCCACAGGTGAATGTCCTGTGTATCCACACATGAAGATTACACATCTTTTTAATTTGTCCTAGCATGTGTAGTTGCGAATGCTGTTGATGTTTATGGTTGCTGTGTCTTCCTAGTTGACTAATTCTGTATTTAAAGGCTATTCTTTCCAAGGGAAATCCCAGTTTCACTGAGCTCATTAGGCTTTGATGGTCCTTGTCTGTGAAATCTTAAATGCTGTTCTTATTTTATGTCCTTTTAGGGGGGTTCCTTCTCTTCTCATATATAGCATGATGAAGATCAAACTATCTCTTCCCAAGGGAACTGTTCCTGGCAGAATATCCTTCTCATTGAGTGAGCTCGCTTGCTTCCATTCAACCTGCCTGAAGCACACCATGTGCAGCCAATACTATACCTGGCTGATGACCAGGTATTGAGCTACAGAAAAGGAGCAGAAACACGAAGTTGCTGACAGCACTATCCCATGTTTGGTTTATCCTTGCCATCCCTTAAGGTGCTGTGCTCCCCCTGAGATTTGTGATGAGTTGGGGGACTGGATTCTCCTCACTTGGCTGGTGAGATGGTTGTTCAAGCCAGTAGGTCTCTACCCAAGAGGTCCAGGATGCAAGGTGCTGTGCCCATCTGATGCTGAAGCCACCTGACTGTGTGACAAGGGTTAGAGTGTCCTCAGGCACATGACCTTCAGTCTTCATCTGCTCTGACATGAGCTCCTGAGTGGTGATAGTAGGGATGTCTCTTGGGATGGCTGGTTCTGTCCTGGTGGGACAGAGCATTCATTAAAGTGCTTTCTCAGCCCTTGTTGCTACTTGATTTTGAGTTGCCAAACACATCTGCTCCCATCTGTAAATACTTAGGCATGGTCTATGATCTGTGTGTGGGTTTTGTATATTTGTGGCCTGTTTGCAATTATAAAAGGTATAATATCAGCAACTGACTTTTGTCACTTACAGGAGCAAATGAGCACCTTTATATTTGGAAAACATTGGGTTACCTGTAACAAGCTGTCCTGAGATTTTCCCCTAGCACCCGATATCTGGGTTTGAGGTTGGTGGATTAAAACTTGTTCCCAGTTTTTCTGAAGTAGGTTTACAATTAAGAAAACAAAGGTATTGAAAGCCCTATCTCCTCTCTGTTATCTTTATATGTGATTTAGTCCCCTTTGTCTTTTTCCCTGTGATGCGTGCTCTTTTTGTTTTGGTAATTTGCTGTTTTTTCCTTCCCTCTTCCTTATCTCTCCCTCTGCAGTTCTCTCTCTTTTCCTCCCCATTCCTCTCCCCCTCCACCTCCCCCGTGTAATTTATTTGCAGGCAGGTTGTCTCTTTGATTTACTGTCTCTCTCCTTGGTAGGATTATGATTAATGGATTGTATGGCTTCAGCTGAGCTCATCCAACACCATGTACCCATGCTGGGTCAAGCCCCTTCCGAGTGTGAAAACCCAGGGGGGATGCTGGGGCTGGGTCTCTTCTGCATGGTGTGCAGGGAGGAGTGAATGTTGGTCAGTGGGACTTATGGTCCAAACTTTACATCACCTCCTGAACTTTTTTAGTCAGTGTTAAGCATGGGCTTGGTGGAGGGTCTTTCTTCTGTGCTTTGCTCTTGCCTGATATGCTGGGTTTGCTGTGTGTATGCATATACACTCCCAGGAATTTAAGCAGGTATTTTACTGTCTGTTTTTAGGCACATCAGCCAGTATATTTCAGTTTGCTATATCCTGGTATGGGTAGTGTTTGCTGCTTGTAATTAGAGCATTTCATCCTGCAGTCACAGCAGGCAGCGGCTTATTGATAAAGTTGTTATATAGTTGCTGAGCAAACACCCCCAAATCTGAGCTTCATTAAATTATTGCCTGCCCTGCTGTGATGCATCTTCATTGCGTGCTGAAATCCATGCCATTGACAAGGGATCCCAGAGGAGGTCCAGGACTGTGTTGTGCAGCCACAGCTTAACGCATCCCATCGCAAATTGACACAGCACACTCGTCCCCAGCTGATATATGTATGTATATGTATAAATTCTTTCTTTTTCCAATCAAAAGAAGGGCTTTTTCAGCCACCACAGATCTTCTTGTGCTGGCTGGTGGCCATTGATGGTAGTGTCATGGTTGAGGTGTCTTTGCAGAGCAGGCTCCTCTACCCCAAGAGGTTCATGTAGACCCCAGAGCATTGGTGGTTTCCTTTAAAACACAGGCAGAAGATGCTGGGTGTTGGCTTGTTTTGTTGTTCTTTAGCATATCCTCCCCCTTCTCAACGGGTTCGTTATTCAGTGGGTAATCCTTCATAACGAACCCGTGGGAGATTGATAGGGAGAGCTCGTTATGCATTTCCAGAGTAGTTTCAACATCGTTCTGTAGCAGCAAAATGCACCATTAAAGGCAGAGAGCTATGGGAATGATGGGATGTAATTAGTTGTTGCTGTAATATTTTTGATTGAAAGTATTTAGATACAGTAAGAGGCTCTTTCTGAAGCTGGTGCTCTCAGGAAACTGTTCAGAGCAGCAGCTCTCACCAAAGGAGAGCGGCTGATCCTGCTCTTACCTTGCCTACCCCTACAGCACTGTAATTAAACTGTCTTGGAGGTGTCATGGCATTCATGCAATGTAGCTGCTGGCTCCTTTGTGGCATAAGGGGTGAGTAGTAGTGCACCCTCCCAGTTAGGAGCAGGCACCAGATGGGGACTCCTCCTGCAGAAGAGGCTTTTTGTGGGGTATGTGTGCCCAGCACCTTGCTGCCTTGGTCCCTGTGGCAAAGCCACACACATCTCATGTTCATGCTTTTTCCCAGCCTAGTCCAAACTCAGGATATATTGAAGCCTTGCATGGGTGAACCTGGACCACATTGTAGGATGTTGTGATCAGAAACAATGTCATGGAGAGCACCTGGAATTACTCAGCCAGCCTCCTGGTGTGTGCTTGAACCCCTTCATCTATGGGAAATAGAAGTAAATTCAGATTATTCCCCTGGCACCTGTGGGACTTTCTTCCCATTGACATTGAGAAGTGTGATGTAATCATGAACATATAGTTAATGGTGATGAAAGCCATGGATGCAATCTGGGCTTGGCCTGAAGTCATGACAACCATGGGAAGGCAGAGCTTGCAGCATCATAGCAGTTAATGTTATTTAGCACTATTTTTTGTAATAAAGCATCTTGGCTCTGTTTCTTTATAGTTCCCTTTTTCTGGTAATGTCACCAAACTTGGACAGAAGCTTCCCAAGCTGTGCGCTTGCCTTGGGCTGATTTTGCTGAAGCTCTTGGGAGAGAAAGAGGAGGTAGAAAGAAAGCTTGGCATTTATGAGCGTGAAATAAAGGGGAAAATATCGTGCTTTGCTTGTGGAAAAAACTCTTGCTTTTGTTCCCCTTCAGGAAGTCATGCTATGGGGCTGTGACTGCCCAGGGGACATGCCCTTGGGCTGGACCATGCAGTGAACTCATCAGCAGATGCTTTGTGCTGTAGCACATCGGGACAAGTTTCTGAAGATCCTACCCGCAGAGCATTCTCTGTACCTCTGGACCCTAGACCCGAGCCCTGCATGGCCACATGTGCCCTGCCCCTTACTCAATGCCTGCCCTTCTGTCTCCCTGTGAAGGTTCAGCTATTGACACACACCCCTCTGCTCCCCACGCATCTTGGGGGGGCTTATTTCCAGCAGCTGGCATCCTTTCCAAATCTCCTTCTACCCATCTGTTGTTACCAAGCCTTCTCTCTCCTTATTTTGCTTAATTTCTGCCTTTTTCCTCTTGGTTGTCTTAGACATGCCTGCATCTCTTTGCATATGCCCAAGCATTTGCTTTTGAGCGCCTTAGGCTGGTTTCTGCCATTATGTTGCAGAAGCGAGAGCTATTGCTTCTTGTTTTGGGAGAGGGATCATGTTCCCAAGGCATCTGTTGAGGAGTGCAGCACTCCTGGAAGTTTCTTCATGGCCCCCCCTTGGACAGATTTGTTGTCATACCTCTTTCTGTTCAGATGACAGTGCTGAAACAGGATCAAGTTGGGTTGGTCTTCTTTCTTCCACCTCTCTCTGCCTATAGCCAGACCTTATACCCTGCCAGGGAAAAGTCCCTTTGATGAGATTGGCAGGAGCCCTCCATGCTGGGGAGGTCTGAAATACAGGCTTCAAGCTAGGGATTTCAGGAAATAAGTTTCACTTTGTTTTGGGTAGTTCAGAAAGGTTTTTCTGGAAGATGCTTAAATCCTGTTGGGAAGGGTCTCTGGTAAGATTGCATCAGCTCCTGCAGTGGATCCTGCTGGCCCTGCTCTCCACCTGGCTACTCTTGCCTTGAGTAACTTGCATGATGCCAGCGCTCCCTTTGCTTCTCTGAGATCCAGCTTATCCCACCACAGGCATCAGCTCTGGCCATGTCTCTCACTGGTTTGCACAGGAGGGTGAAGGGAGCCCGGGATGGCAGTGGGTCCTCCCTGCCTGGATTGCATGAGCACTATCACAGATGGATGTGCTGCTCAGCAGCGAGGATGCTGGTGCATTCTAATTGCTGGCATCTTTACTTGTTATGAGTGTAATTGTGAGTAGACGTTTGTTTTTGTATTGATAATTAGGGACTGGAACAGATGGTGAAGGCTTAGTTTAAAGTAATGTGTCCATTAAAGAAAATCTACTGTATACAGCTGAAGATTCTTCACTCTGAGAGCTCAGCTCTTAGTAGCAGAGCTTGTCTTCTCCCTGATGAGGACTTCAGCCATTATAGCCTGGTCAGTTGCCTTCAGTGGAGGCTCAGGTCCTGAAGACTTCTCTAAGTGAATTTTATTGAGTTCCCTTCTGAGCAGAGTATCCCCTGAGCATCTGTTCTGCACACGTGTGTGTGAAAGGAGTTGCTGGAGGAGCTGTACGTTGAGCAGGCAAGGGGAGGGCAGCGCTTTACCTGCATTTGCCCACTGGGCACTGAGCCTGCCTGCTGGCACAGTGGAGGTGCTGGGATTGACTGATGCAGGTGGACAGGCATCACGGGGTTCACGTGGCATGGCTAATGGTGTTGTGCTAGATGTAAGAGGCACAGGGAGATAATAGTGTTCACACCCAGTGCCAAATATCAAGGACTGGTCCTCACAGCAGGATGAAGCAGGCAAGAGGAGAGGTGCAAGGTGTCTGTGTGGCTTTTCCACTGGTTAATGCCACTCAGCCACTGATCTGCAGTAATCCCCTTGCTAGCAGGCCAAGGGATTTCAGTTCCTGCCCCTGCTTTGCCTGCTCCCAAGGGCTGGATGCCTGTGGGAAGTTACCCCTGTGTCCCCACACTGGTAGTGATATTTTGCAGCCCAGAGATGGAGACGTGAGTGCTGAGAGCCCCATCTTGTCCCCCATTGCTTTGCGAGGAGCTGGGGCAAGAGGCAGAGTCATCTGCAAACCCCCCAGTGCTGAAGGAGGGTGCTTAGCAGCCTTAGCCCTAAGTGGCCTGGCCATAAACGTCCCTGCGGGGTTTCCCCTGGCGTCACGAGGTTACTTGAACCTCCCAGAAAATGAAGTAAAAGCCAAGATTTCCTCCAAGAGGAAGCAGCAGAGGTCAATGGGAAATTGCTCAGCCGAGTCCTTCTGGTGCCAGTGCCTCTGCAGTCATGGGGTTTGGGTGAGCTCAGCAGGAATTTGAGCTGAAATTTAACCAGTTTATGTAAAAAAAACCCCAATAAACCAACCAAATCATTTTACCAGGTTGTGGATCCTCTTGTATGTAGCAGTGTCAGGGCAGGATCTTAGCAAGAGGTGGTCTGCAGAGGGTCGAGCTTTTAGTAGTGGCTCTCAGCCCTCTTTTTCCTTGGATGTGCAAATTGCTTTAGAAACCCAAAGCTGTTTAAGTGTGAGTTATGCATCAGTGTGGAAACCTCGTGAGTGTGACCTCCCTAGCCACAGCCACACAGTCCCCTTGGGGCTCCAACAACCTCCAAATGAAAGCTTCTCTGTGTTTCAATCAGTTAATTTATTTAATTAGCTATTTTGAAGTCTCCTGTTTAGTGAGCATTGCTGCTATGCCTTCCTGCTTTCTTTCCAAAAGAGCCTCTGGCGAGAAACTGAAACTAAGGGATGAGATGCGCTGGGTGGGATCCTGGTGGATGTCACCTCAGAGCAGCGCTGGTCCTCGCGTGCTACTGCACTGCACAGCAGCTGTATTTTATCAGAAGTACATTCCTCTGTTATCATCCCACCCCCCAAAAAAATCCCAAATCCCAACCCAATGACTTGGGGAAGGAAGCTGTAAGTGTATGGAACAGGAAGGGAGATGATGGAATGAGGGTACTGCCTGAACAAACCCTTGCAAGAAGTTCCTTTCCTGTAACTGTGTGCTTAGTTACCATGGGGTGGGTGAGCTGCATCCCAGCACGGCCACGCTCCCTGCATCACCCTGGATGCCGCTGCCTCAGTTTCCTGTGCATGGCACAAGGATACTGCATTTGCTGTGGGGAAAAAAAGTGAGCATTTTAGGGGCTCTCAGAGCATCCCTCCCTGCATAGCCCTTCTGGGAGCAGGGACTGGGAGATGTTTGCATGGCCTTTTGCTTCCACCTCCGCTTCCATTTATGCCTGGGCGTGTCTGTCTGATACTTGAAGGGCCATAGTGAGGATTAAATGACAACTTAATGAGGTGTGGGGCTGTTTGCAAGGGATGGAAGGCTTGGTGGTGAGCAGAAACTTTCTGGAGGTCTGGAGCCCCTAGTACTGAGGAGTTGGAGCTGGGATTGTATTAGCTGGCTTCTGCCAAACAGAAAAGGGCTGAAACTGTATAGAGTAACATGCTGTGACAGCATGAAGGCCACCATGCTTTTGTGTACCCTGTATGGACCAGGGGTGGATGCGTGGGTGCTGTGGGCTTTGAAGGCCCCCTGGCAGAGCCACAGCAGCCTCCTGGGATTGGTTAAGGGCACAGAAGCCTGGCATGCTCCCAAGCACCCTCTCATTTCCTCTTTGGGGTGGTTGCCTTGCTCTCCCTGCCTTCACGGCTATGCTTACCTCTGGAAGCCAGGCTGGGCCAGCAGCTCCAGCAGGGATTTTGTTAGAGCATTTATCAATTGTAGCAGGGTGGGGAGTTCCTGGTCACGCTTCTCTTGCTTCCCATCCCAGAGCAGCCAGCAAAGGAAGGGGTGGGAAGATTAATAGGAGTCTCATTTCCCTCATGCAATTGCTGGAGCAGGCGTGGAGAGATTAAAAGCAGCGGTCCGGCGGCAGTTCATGTTCCTGGGTTGATTTTTATTTCCTGACCTTTATTGCTCTGGTTGCACCCATTTTCCTGGCACTGTAAAGCTGCCATGAATACCTGGGAAAGGGAACGACGGGGGATGCTCGGCTGTGCCAGCATCTCTTCCTCCTGCTTGTTTGAGACACAAGAAGTGAGGAAATGAATCTGCATGTCTGCTTGCTGCAAACAAATAAATAAAACCTGGAGCATTTTCCCCATCTGTTTCTATATGTTGTTGCTCTCGCTATTATTCTTGTTGTGTTCTGTTGTGTTTTATTTTTAAAGACTGAAAGTAGGGATATGTCAGCTGTATTACAGCTTCTAAACATTTCCTACCAAATTCTTCATCAAAAGACCCCCAACAGACTAAACCAGCTCAAACAGTGTGATTTTTATTTGCTTATATGAAATCATTCTGACAAATAACAACTATGTGCCAGGGCAACTCAGGGCACCAGACAGATGCAGTGCATAAAAGGGGATGTCTGGTGTTGTGGGGCGAAGCGAGTAGCTGCGAACAAGTTGAATGGGACCCACTTGGAAAGCCCATATGGAGGCTCTGGAGGAGAGGGTGGGCTCTGCCTGTGGTAGGAGTCTTTCCCCCAGTCTCCTGCTGCTTTCAAGGAGTGAATGCACACTCGCTTACCGGCTGCATGGGGTTTTGTATATGCATGTAATGACTCCGTAAAATGCAGCATCCTTCTTAGTTTTTAAATAGTTTTAGTTGGTAACACTGTTGGGAGGGTCAGAGATGGCAGCATGGGCTTGGTTTAGGCTGAGACTCTGCAAAGAGTCTTGTCCTGCACCATTTGCTCTGGAGTGAAGCTGTTCATTAGGTGCATTAGGGCACCTGCTGCTTTATTTGTGAGCAGCTCCAAGGGTCAGATGCATGTTTTGCGAACCCAGCCAAATGTTTTTCTGTGGCTCCAAGCTCATGATGTCATCCAAAACTTCAGGAGTGAATAGTTTGCTTTCCTTTTCTTGTGTTTCCTCAGAAACTTTGATGGATACGCGGACAGCGACGGCAGAGCTGGGCTGGACCGCCAACCCACCCTCAGGGGTAAGTGTCGCTTGTCCAGCTGATCTTTACATGATCTCATGGGGTTCTTATGGGCTATTTAACTTAAAATGCAGGTGGGGAGCTGAAGAAGTTGTAGTGGGAACAGTGGTGCCCCATTGGGCTAGTATGGGACATCTGTGCTAAGCTGCATAGCTGGTTTGGGGCTGAGCATCCCTTCCCTGAACTAGTTTTGGGGACTCAGCAAAGGTGGTCTCTATCTACTTGCTTTCTCCTCCCCTGCCTGTCTTCTTCCCAGGTGAAGGGTCCAATCCCGTCACCACTCTCCATCCCTCTGCTCACACCTTCCCTCTCCCTGTGCCAAAAGGCTTGTAATTAGGAAACATTAGTAGGCTCAAAACAGCTTTCATACCTGGAACATCATCCATAATTGCACTCGGCAGTGCTCTTCCCTGGTTATTAATGTCACTTTTATGAAGTAATGAGGAACAAAACACCCTGAGGCACTTAAAACATCTTTTTTATATAATACGAGCCTTTGAGGAATGGAAGCATAAAATAACCTGACTCACATTCCCCTGGCAGAGAAGTGAGAGACTCAGCCAGTGGGGAAGAGAAGCGATGGTAGGAGGAGATGTGAGCTGATAGATGGGCATCATGGTAGCGCAGGCATCTGATTAGGCAGGGATGAGTACAGCAGCAGAATCCGTCCCCAGGGCCTCCAGTGCATGGCACCAAAGAGGAAAGGATGCCAGCCTGCATCTTCGTTAGGGTGTGACTGACTTGGCCAGATCCTCAAAAGAAATGAGGCTGCACACCTTTTGCTCCAGGCATGTAGTAGTCTTTATGAGCTGGTTGGTTACAGCTCTTAGTGTTAGGGTTTGTCCCATTTAATAGCTCACAACAAATATCCAGGGGTAGATTTGTGCCACTTCTTGGCTTGTTCAGTGGTAATGGCCAGTATTTGGGTGATTGTCCAGAGTGTGGATGCCAGGGTTTTGCAGACTGTCACCCATCCAAGCAGCCTGGCTTATTGATGCTATGATACATGTGTGAATTTCTGCTTTTTAGGGAGAAGAGTTGCTGCCATCTATAAATGGGACCTTCCTGCACTTTGGGGCAGGAGGGAGGGATGGGAGGGGGGCTCCTGTCTACTGCTAGAGTGTTATCTCTTTCTGCCAGATTCCTCTCATTCCTCTTGGGGCTGGAGATGCAGGGATTTGATGAGCCACTGCTCTTGACCCTGGGGTTACCATCGGCATTGGCTCTGTGCAGGCTTTGAGTCCCTTTGGGTAGTGCTATCCCCCTGTGGTGTGCTGAGCTCTGAGAGTGACTATTCACCCTGGCTCACAGATGTGCCCTGGAGCTCAGTGGGGATGCTGACATTAGTGTTGGGGCTCAGATGCCAGCTAGGCAGCAGGGGCTGTGTTCGCTGAGGACTGGCAGCAGTGGGATGTGGGCTACTTCTGCTCTCCCCACTGGATGCGCTTTAAATCTCAGTAAAGACAGAGAGTAAAGACAGAGAATAACATTGTCTCAATCTCCAGCTCCCTGTGAATTATTTAGTGGGATCTCATCAAAATGATGCATTTGTTGCTGTTAGATCATCTATGGCAGCAGCTGCTGGCACCATGGGTCTTTCCAGACACAGAGATCTGCTGCTCTTCAGTGCCTGGTTGCAGGATTCATTCCTTGCTGAACTCAAGGGATTCCCAAGGGAGCATCAGGGTCTGGCCCTCATGAGGGTTTTCCAAGTGGCATTACGTGTTATTTCCAGCACCATGTGCTGGGTGTTTGAAGTGCTGGTAGGGTCTGCTGGCAGGTTTTGGCTCTGAGTTTTGAGGCCCTGTTTGCAACCCTTCTTCAAAGGAAAGCAGCAAAGCTCAGGAGATGCTCTGTAGAAGGAGCTGGCGAGAGAGCTGTCTCCCAGATGGGCACCGGGAATAAAGGATAACAGGTCATGTGTCGTTCCCCCCCCCCCCATGCACCTGGCTGGGGAGCAGGAGCTGGTGGGTGGGATGAAGGGAAGGATTCCCACAGCAAAGACAGTGGAGCAGGGGGGCTGGTGTTAATGCTGGTGGATGAGTGCTGGAAGAGAGCGTGTCATCTGGTGTTAACTGGATGACAGGGCTGTAATGCACATCCCAGGTGGGAACTGGGATGGGGGAGGAATGCCAGCCTCCATAGTTTGGGAAGGACCTTTCTCATGTGAAAAGGTGTCTGGTAATGAAAGGGCATTGAATTCACACATTTTGTCCATGGTGGATAGGGTTTTTTTTCAGTGCTTTCATGGTACAGAATGAGAAGGGAAAGCACTCAGCTGGATGTGTGAGAGTTTATTGCTGGCTTGGTAAACTGTTTAACAACAACGTGCAACCCTGAGCTGTGATCGTTGCTTAAACTTAGTGGAGCTGAGTAGGTGGACCCAGGAGCAAGCATTCTGCTGCACTTCTTAGCAGCATGAGGAGGACCCTGCTTTGAAAACAAAATAAGAACCTGTGATTTTTTTACATCAGGGCTATGTTTTACAAGGGGGAAGCTTGCTGAGTAGGTGAGGAAAGTGGTTGTCAAATGAAAAATGGAAGAGGGCAAAATCAGGGTTACAGGATTGGTTGTGGTGCATGAGCTCTTCAGGAAGACTCAACGTGACAGAGCAGGTTGGCATCACCCATCTGCTGTTGTATCCCCATGTAAGCACAAACACCCATGAGTGCTGCCATAGCATCGCTCCTGGAAATTATGCATGATATTCAGAGTGCTGTTTAAAGATTGCCATACGAATAACGCTGTTATGAAGAGACTGTAAACATGGATTAGTTAAAATGAATGGATTATGAGGTTGTAAATCAGTCTGTAGGACTCTAATGCCATCACAGACTATTCACAGTTTGCCGCTGTCCCTTAATTGAAATTGTAGCCTGGATTATATTAATGTCCTTCTATAAATCGAATTGCAAATCTATATTCTGTCTCTCCGCAGCGGTGATGTTTTATTTAGTTAGTTTTCTTTCCCAGGGAAAATGATCCCATCGTGCTGAGAGCCTGGGGTCAGTCTCACTCTCCAGCCCATGTGCTGGCTTAGGCTTTAATGAAGCTGTATCCTTGTGTGCTGCTTTTCCTCTTACCTCCATATACCCGGAGCATATTTCTTCCCATTTTTACATCTTCTCAGGGCAGCTAAGATGGTTACATGGAAAAGATGTTCAAAGGGAGGGATGGGGGGAGACAAGCAGGGGCAAGAGGGTGAGGATTTCTTCTGATGCTGTCCCAGATGGCGTTCTGCCCATGCATCCTGTTGTATGTCCGTGACCATGTTCCTAGTCCCCTTTGGGGCTTTAGGATTCTCCTTCCAGTCCTGTGCAAAGTGAGCAGCACCTCCATGGCTCATGGGCCACTGCCAGTCCCTCTGCCTCCATCTTATCACTTTTCCCTTCTCCTTTCTGCAGTGGGAAGAAGTCAGTGGCTACGACGAAAACCTCAACACCATCCGTACATACCAGGTGTGCAATGTCTTCGAGCCCAACCAGAACAACTGGCTCCTCACCACGTTCATCAACCGGCGTGGAGCTCACCGCATCTACACCGAGATGCGCTTCACTGTGCGGGACTGCAGCAGCCTCCCCAACGTCCCTGGCTCCTGCAAAGAGACCTTCAACCTCTACTACTACGAGACAGACTCTGTCATTGCCACCAAGAAGTCTGCCTTCTGGACAGAGGCACCCTACCTCAAAGTGGACACCATTGCTGCTGACGAGAGCTTCTCCCAGGTGGACTTTGGTGGCAGGTTGATGAAGGTGAACACAGAAGTGAGAAGTTTTGGGCCCCTGACCCGCAATGGCTTTTACCTGGCTTTCCAGGACTATGGGGCTTGTATGTCTCTGCTGTCTGTCAGGGTCTTCTTTAAGAAGTGCCCCAGTGTGGTGCAGAACTTTGCCATCTTCCCAGAGACGATGACAGGAGCGGAGAGCACCTCTCTAGTGACTGCCCGTGGCACCTGCATCCCTAATGCCGAGGAGGTGGACGTGCCCATCAAACTGTACTGCAATGGGGATGGGGAGTGGATGGTCCCCATTGGCCGCTGTACGTGCAAGGCTGGTTATGAGCCGGAGAACAATGTGGCTTGCAAAGGTAAGGTTGGTTTTGGCTAACAAGGTTCTTCTGTTGGTTTTGAGCTTTGCTTAACAAAATGTTTGTCCCCAGATAAGCTCTTTTGGGTAATGCCTGTTGTGAAGTGGGCTCTGCACCATTTACCTGCCCTGAAGCAGTGTTGCTCTGGGGACCAGCCAGGGATTTGGGAGCAGTCAACCTGTGTCTTCTCAGTGTGCTCCAGTCAGTCCATGGCCAAACTCCGTGAGCAGTTGCCGCTGTGGGCCCACTGGAAGCCTCCTCTGTGATCTGTTACCTTCAAAGTGCTGCGCAGGCTGAGCCGCTTTCATCTGCCTTGTAATTCCCGCAGCAGAGCTGCGGGAGCCGGGAGCTGCCGTTGGGCCTGGCTGCAGTGAAGCTGCTCTGATTTTCAGCATTAATTGGTTTTTTTTTGCTGTGTTTTTTGGGTTTCCCCAGCCCGCTGCTGCCTGCTGGAGCCTCCATAGCGCAGGGTTATAAATATAAAATAAAAGCCAATAAAAACAGCGCTCGCTGCTTTTCATCTTCTTTCACTGTTCTGATGAATATTTCCCAACTCCTGCTGGAGGATTGGCTTTATTTGCTGCTCTCTCTGTCTGTTCACAATTAAAATGGGTTGGTTTTGTTTGTTTGTTTTTTGTTTTTTTTTTTTTTT
>NDXB01019986.1:10553-88814 GCA_002631895.1 Agapornis roseicollis | reverse complement strand
TTTTTTTTTTTTTTTTTTTTTTTTTTTTTTTTTTTTTTTTTTTTTTTTTTTTTTTTTTTTTTTTTTTTTTTTTTTTTTTTTTTTTTTTTTTTTTGTTGTATGCTGTTTGGAATGAGGGAAAAGGAGAGGTGTTTTTGCATGAGAAGCTAACCTCATTTCATTAGTGCTTTCCAGAAGGTAGGCATCACCAGGTTGGGAAGAAGGTTAAAGGCAGGTGTCAAAGGGCTTTAGGGTTGGTTTTGGAGGAGGGGGAGTGATGGAAAGAGGTCTGACTTGAACCTCTTTTGGTGCAGGTGGCAGCAAGTGTAGCAGGCTTGGCTGTGATGCTCCTTGCTGTGACCACCATGTGTTTCTTTTCCATCTGTAACTCTGGGTGGATGAAAGTGGCAAAGTTGGGATTCAGGCTATGGAGAAACTTGTTTGTTCATCTGCTTTAAACCTGGGAACCTGTGTAGGCTTTCACCGTGAAAAGCCACATTACTGCCTGGCCAACATAGGGATGGTGATGCCTTCCCGTGCCAGGGCTCCAACAACTGGGAAAGGACAAGAGTCCTTGCTTTCCCATCAAGTAGCATTGCTGGTGGATTCCTTTCAGTTTTGTGGTTGATCTTGAATGTGGTTTTGCTCCCACTAGGAGATGGATTCCCGTGAGGAGCTAAAGTGCTCTGTCGGAGGCAGGGCTCTGCAAACCGGAACGTTTCTGGTGAGACGTTCTGCTACTATTGAATAAACAAACAGAAAGCGCACATGGTTTTATGGCAAACTGACATTTTCTCGTCATTGGAAAAATAAATACTCATTTTAGCTAAAGACTGGAATTGGGAAATAATGTCATTTTGCCAAAATGAGGGGAAAACAATGATAATGTAAAACTGCTGCAGGTTTTGGTGATGTTGACCATTCTATCTGCTGCTGCCTCGAGTAGTGGAGAAAGTTGGGATCTTGAATGCTTCTAACTTCCTAGGAGGAGATTGTTGCACCTACCCAGTGGTTACTGTATGGGACAAGGCAGAGAATGGGGGATAGGAGGACACAAGATTCTGCAAGAAATCTGGAGAGGGGGCTTTTTACAAGGGCCTGTAGTGACAGAAAGAAGGGAAACAGCTTTAACCTGACAGAAAGGAGATTTAGGTTAGATATAAGGAAGAAGTTCTTCCCTGTGAGGGTGCTGAGGCACTCACTGGCACAGGGTGCCCAGTGAAGCTGTGGCTGCCCCATCCCTGGCAGTGTTCAAGGCCAAGTTGCACACAGGGGCTTGGAGCAACCTAGTCTTGTAGAAGGTGTCCCTGCCTGTGGCAGGGGGTGGGAACTGATGAGCTTTAAGGCCTCTTCCAACCCAAGCCATTCTAGGACTCTATAAAGAGGCATGGGAAAAAAACCTGCTCAGGGTGTTCATTAGGCTTATCTCCATGGCTTCTTTTGTTTCCTTTTCTCATGCAAACCCCAAAATGGTCATGGTGTGTTCATCCCATCAAAGCTGTGCTGACCAGACCCCTGTACATTGAGAATTCGCTGAGTTCTCCATGCCACAGTGCTTGTCTCCAGCTGTGCTCCCACTCCTCAGCAGTGCTGATGCCAAAGAAGAAACCTGTGCTAGTGTGGGCTCTGCAGAGCTTCTAGTGAGCATTTTGCCTTTGCATGGGGAACATGCTTTGCATTTGGGCTCCCTGAGGGAAAATTCAGGATCCTGTCTGGCCCAAGGCAGTAGAAATGTCTTTTATGGATTGACTGCCATAATCTGGGATCCTGAAAGGCACTGATACTCTGTGCATGCAGACCAAGCAGGTGATTAAATGGCACCAAGCATATGCGTGATGATGAGACGATGCTTTTTTGATGATCCTGTGGGCACTGTTGGGTGCTGGTATGATGTTGTCTTTAGAGCAGAGCTCTGATAACTTCCCTCTCCCAATCCTGTGAGAGTATTTCCCAGTTCCCATGTCGGGGTGATAGATGAGAGGCTAGGGTTGTAAATGTGACCTGTGAGTTTGAAGTTCTCTCTCAACACTAGCGAGGAACCCAAAACCAGTAAATCTGCCAGCCACTCCTGAAGGTTCATTAAAACCAGTCCTTAAAGCCTGAGCCAGAGCTTACATTAGAACTGCTGGAAAAATTAACTACATTTGAATAGAAATCTGACCTTGGGTTGGACTCTGTCTTCTGTGGAGCTCATGTTCACCCTTCGGCCAACAAGTTTCCTCATGTATCCCTTTGGACTGGAGATACTGGAAGGACCTGAGCACACTGCTGCCCTTCTGGTGAGCATGAGGTGTCACATCACAAGGTTTAGCAGTAATAATTTGTTGGTTTTCTATTTGTCTTGGTGCTCTCAAAGGGATTGCATTCCTCTGCCTTCATCTGCTGGGCTCACCTTGCAGAGATGCTGCCAGAATTGGACCCCAGCTCCCAGGAGCCACATGCTCTTGACATCTGCTCAAAGCCTTCATCAGCTTGAGATGAGCCACTTAACAAACCCAGGGGAATTGTCACCAAGGAAAAAAGAAGGGAAAAAATCCCTTGGTATTTTAAGGCTGACAAAATGGGCTTAATTCTAAAGCGGTGGGGAAAAATTAGGGTTGAATTGTTTAGCCCCCCTTAGTCCTCTCTCATCCCTCCCACCCCCAGGGATAGAGGCTGTGCCTGTCATGGGGCTATTAGACTGGAGTGGTTTCGTGCTGACAGCAGAGCTCAGGGCCGCTGTGGGATTCATTAATACCAGCTTTTATCGGCACTTAGCTGCTCACAAAAGGCACAGGCAGGATGCAATCTTCATATGGGGGTATTCTGCATCCCGAAGAGATTATTATTGTGTGTTAGGGTCAAAGTGATGAGGGGTCATTACCAACACATCACTAAGTTGGGGGTGGAGGGAGGCTTGCTTTATCCGTCTTGCCTGGTTTTCATTTCCATTCCAGGCTGTTTGGGTTTGGCACAGACCTCCTGACTGGTGTGGAGCTGTGTTGCCGTCATATGGGTGATGGCATGCCATATCCTAAAACCCACTGAACTGCCTACCACATCCTCTTTGGCATCTCATGCCCGTGAGAGCTTGTGGGTCAATGTGAAATGGAGGCTGTTACTGAATTCAAAATGAATAATTCATTTGGTGCAATAGCCCACGCTCCGTTCGGGTTGATATTAAATCCATTCATCTTGCTCTGCTCCGTCCCTCAGCCTTGCTTTATGGCTTCCTTGCATGGTCAAGGTGTAATGCATCATTTTGCTGGTGAGGAGGTGGGAGGAAAAGCGGGAGTGGGGATCACTGGGAGGCCAGAGAAATCATTTGAGACCTTGGATGAGCGTGCTGGGTGGATTTGTGCTTGTTCTCCTCAAGGAAGATTATTAAACTCTTTCTCTGGTGGTGTTTGACTCTGAAAGCTAATGATGGCAAGGTAACCCCTCACTAGAATGATGGCAGTTGCAAGTGTCTTGGCTTTTATCCCTTCTGATTCTGAGAATGGGGCACTGTACTTTTGTCCTCTGGAGTCATGCGTTCTTTCTCTCCGACCTTCTCAGTACCAGGTGATAATTTGGTTGCACAGAGAAGTCAGCGAAGAAGTCCGGGTCTGAATTAGCTTTGTGCTGAATCTTTGTACTTTATAAAAGATTTATAAACCCAGGGAGAAGGGGTGAGGGTGGTCCTGCTGCTTCCCAAGCTTCTCTTGCTTTTGTGTTTTCCCTCCTGGCAAATTCCTTTCGTGGTGTAGTCAGGAGCCTCCAAGCTGCTGCAGCTTGGGATAATGAACCGACCTGCTTGCTTGGAACAGCTGAGCTAGCTGGGGTGGCAAAATAATAACTAAACCCAAACCACAAGAGCAGAGCTGGGCTGTGATACCTGTGAGGCAGAAACTGCTCCTCAAGCATCCTGGCTCCCAGACATTCCGGCTTTCCACAAGGCAGCAAGTCCCCTTCCTCATCTGCAGGTCCCCCAGCCCTTTTTCAGCTGCCATGCACCAGGCTTTGCCAAGACTTTGCCAAAGCTTTTTGTGTGTGTGTGCGGGTTTATTTTGGTGATCTGCATCCCTTTGGTTTCTTTGTTTCCTTTCTCTGTTTGTCCTTCTCTCCTTCCTTGTGCATGGAGGGCTGGATTTGGGAAAGGAGTAGTGGGGGGTAAATTTCCTACTAGTGGAATGTCAAGGAGCGAGCAGCCCCATGCCAGTCCCCCCATTATCCTCCCCTCCCGCTGAGCAGCCCTGGTGATAATTATTGATTTCCATTATTTATCCACCACAGAAGGCTGGAAACAATAGCGGAGCATGGGATTTATAAAGTGATTTTGTTTTTAATAATAATTAGGAACATTTTGTAATTATTAGCAGAATAATTTGCTAACACTTAAACCCAGGGAAGCATCAAGTTTTCTGAATTAAATTGTTGCTTGTGCTAAGAGCTCGGTCTTTTTGGTCTGCCTGGCTGTGCCTTTGCCTGCCCTTTTCATGCACCATGTTCTGGTCCAGTGCCCCTGTACTGTGTGTAGCACCCAACAGAGGTTTCATTGGATGAAGAAGGTGATGCTGGTTTTGTTGCATGGGTGGGTAGCAGCAAGGGAGGCTGTGAGCTGCCTCACTGCGTCTTGGGGATATGGAACTCAGTTCCTCTGTGCCTTGAGGTGCATCTCTTCCAGGATGATGCAGTTTCATGCCTAGCTGCCCTGGTACCTGGATCAGGGTGATCACTAAGCATTGCAGGGGCTGCAGAAAGACCTCACTGCCTCTTGCCTCCCCACTGCTTTCTCTTCAGCATCTCATGCCAGCTTGCCTGGCCCACAAGTTATCTCTTTTTGAGCACTTTATCCTCAGGGATATCCCTCAGGAGGGGAAAACCAAAGAGGTAAAAAGAAAGTGTTTGCCCTGCCCGTCTCTCTCCCTTTACCTTCCGTTGGATTTGGTTTACTGGAGCCATAGCATCCCAGCTTGCTTTAGGAAGTGCAACCCTCTCCCCATCCCCGGTTTGATGGCTGTGGGTGTTGCACCAGCTGGTGGCAAGGTAGAGGGGTGCTCTGATGTCCCTGGGGTGCAATGGCACAATGGCATCTGGCCCTGTCCTATGGCAGGGTATGTGATGGGGCTGGCAGCATCCTAGAGTGGGATAGGTACATTGAGGGCTGCAATTCCCATGGAGAACCCAGATATTAAATAATTGGACTTAAAACCTGCTTTAAGCTTCCTCAAGCTCTTTCCTGGAGACCAGGACAAGGTTAGATGTTTTGTTTCCAAACCTTTCTCAAGGTCTCAATCTTTACCTTTGGACACATGGTTGCTGCACCGGCAGGATGTGTGCCTGACAGCTGGGATGAAAGGGAGACTCTGCGGCTGCAATTGATGCTCACGATGCTTTAGGTGGCTTTGTGGGGAAGACATTTCTCTGTGTGCTTGGAAGTGGGATTTCAAGCTTTTCTCCTGTTCAACACCCAAAGGGGTGGCTGGAAAGTGTGCTGGCACACTGGGGTTGCACCTCTGCTCCCCCAGGGCTTGGGTGCCTAGTAGACATTAACCGTCAGAAAACCTGATTTCAGACCAAAGCGAGAGCATCCATGCACCCTTCCAATCCTAATGGCAGCAGAGAATGTTTTATTCTGTGTTTAGCTGAGCCACAAACCTCTGACTACTGAGAAAGTGGCAGCTCTCCCAGCTCTTCCCGGTGATGCCAGAGGGAGGGCTGAAGGGGACGCTCCCCTTTGTTGGAGGGACTTTGCCTTTGCCTGGCAGTCATCTCCCTGCTTCCACCACTGGGTGGAACAGGCAGCCCAGTTTTACCACGGCCACGCTGCAGAGGGGAAGCGTTTGAATCACCGCGCCTCCAAAAAGAAAAAAAGAAAAGGAAAAAAAGAAAAGTGTTATTTTTCTTAAATTATGCCTTAATGAAGACATCCATTAACCTCTGTGATAATTTTGCAAGGAAAATGTCCAGAAAGCCTTGCTAAATATTTTTTCTAATGAGTGTGATGGGTTTTAATGGAAGTCTTAATTAGACATTATTAGCCAAAATGTTCCTCTGGTGGATTCAGGCCCTGGATGCTGCTGTCAAGGAGGCTTGGGCACTGCAGCTACTGCTCTCTGGCTTTGTCCCCACATCCTGAGCAGGGTCTGGGTGATGTCTGCAATCCAGATTCCTCCAAAAGGGAAGTGAAGGAGAAACCTGGATAATGTCCAGGAGAAGGTGTGAGTGGAGGTCAGGCAAGCATCACTAGCCTGGGCTGCTGAATGTGGCCTCAAAGGGAATAGGGAATGATCCCCCAGCTGTATGGGGAGGGGTTATGGTATGTGTGTGTGTGTTTATTTTGATGCAGTATTTTCCTTCTCAGATTGTACCATGGTCCATGTATGTGTTTTCTCTCCTTATAATGGGAACTTTAACTGTTATTCCAGTCTTAAGAAGAAAAATCCTCTGTTGATTTCCACCCCTGCAAGGGTGCTTTACATGAGCATGTTTACAAATGGGGGCATAAATCTGCTTCCAAACCCTTGGCTTGTTAATGGTCCATCTAAAAAGCTTTCTGTGGTAGCTGAAGGGTGCTTCCTTGGGGATATTGGGGTGCAAAGCTCTCTGTAGGTCGCAGGAACTGCTATGGGCACATGTCTGTGCATCCCTGCAATGGTGGGGCTGCAAAACCTGCTTGGTTTTCCTGACCTCCTCTGCTTACACTAGCCCAGGAGACCCAGCTCTCACCCTGCCCTCATGCTGAAAGCCCTTCCCTCTCCGGCTGGCGTTGGGATTGTTCTCCCAGACAATGGGAGAGCTGTGAGGAAGCGCAGGATCTGGCCCATATCCGGTCCCTGCATTGTTTCCACCCTTGTTTGCAGGCAGCCAGCACCTGGCAAGCTCAGTGACTCAGCCCGGGGTGCTTTAGAGCCATTCTGTAACTTTTTCGTCTTCTTTTTGTTTTGCTTTTTTAAGTCATGAGAGTGCTCTTTTGGGAACAGCTCCGGCTGGAGCAGCTCTGCTCTAGAGCCAGGCTGAGAGAGCTGGGCTGGGGTAGCCTGGGGAACAGAAGGCTCTGGGGAGACCTTAGAGCAGCTCCAGTGCCTGAAGGGGCTACAAGAAACCTGGAGAGGGGCTTTTTATAAGGGCCTGTAGGGACAGGACAAGGGGAAATGGCTTTAACCTGACAGAGGGGATTTAGATTAGAGATGAGGCCGAACTTCTTCCCTGTGAGGGTGCTGAGGCACTCACTGGCACAGGGTGCCCAGAGAAGCTGTGGCTGCCCCATCCCTGGCAGTGTTCAAGGCCAGGTTGGAGGGGCTTGGAGTACCCTGCTCTTGTGGAAGGTGTCCCTGCCCATGGCGGGAGGGTTGGAACTGGATGAACTCTAAGGTCCCTTCCAACCCAAACCATGATTTTGCTGCAGTTTTTTTTGCCAAGGGATGGGCATCTCATCCGTTTTTGGGGCTGTGCTGCACTGTACAGCCTGTGACAAGCTCTTCAGGAGTCTACACGTCTGCCAGAAGGCTAGTAATAATAATTAAAAAGGGAAAATAAAGGAGTGTTTTTACCCCTGCTGTCTAGTAATAATAATAAACTGGGCATTTTTTTACTCCAAGCCATGAGACAACTCCTTGGCAATCCCCTGTGCAGGATGTTGCTTGAGAGCTAGGCTGTGCTCTTAGGGTGTAGTTGAGCAGGTCTCCTGCAAGCTCTGGTTTGGGAAACAGGCCTTCACCAATGGTGTTTTTCTAAGTGAAAGACCCATTGTGTAAATGCAAGCCATGGAAAAGCCATGGATGTGGTGGAGCATGTCACACTGCTGCACCTCACACTGCTTTCCCTGGGCTGTCAGAGGGGTTTTTGCATGTGTTGGACTTGCCAGCCAGGGCCTGGGCACTGTGTGTGTGTGCAGAGGAAGGATTGGAGCCCACCTAGGTGAGGGCTAAAAAAACATCAGCACAGATTACTGAGGTTTTAATTTCCCATCCTCTCCAAACCCCTCCATGTGCTGCCCGAGTTGTTTTGCACCCAGCCAGTGACAAATGGAGCAGTGCCTTGGGTGTTAGCTCCAAGTGTGTTAAAAGTGGTCGTTTGTCACACCTGGCGTCTTGTATCTCAGAGGATGCGTCAAGAGCAGGAGCGGGGTGATTAAATCAAAGCATCACTGGCGCACTTAAGCAAGGCTTTTGGAGGAGGGCTGGGGAGCCAGGGGAAAATCCATTTGTCTTCAGCCAGCGCAGCAGACTTGAAGCCAAGAAATGATCCACGCCTTGTCTATTGGAGCATCAAACCAGACAAAGTAGTCAGCTGTGGGCACCTCAAATTAAGATGTGTAAACCTGGACGAGGAGGGAATTGATGTTCCCCCACACTGCGCTCCCAGGGGAGCCTCACCCAGCGAGCAGCAACCAAGGGAGTGTAATTAATGGCATGGTGTGAAACTGCATTGCTTGGTTTTTATGTTAAACTCAGGACTTACTTGCTTGTATAGTATTTTGTGTGTGAAAATGGCTGTTAGGAGGGAGAGAGCTGAGAGTAGGAGCTGGTTACCTCTGTGTAGTGACCAGCTATTGTGGTGATGCTATTGGTGTGGCTTCATCCTGCATGGTAATCGCTGACCTTCCAGTGGCAGCATCCCTGTGAGCAGGGAGTGATGCTTGGGCTAATGCCATCTCTTCTTGTCTCATCTCATCTATTTACTTCCTGGGGCCTCTCCAGGGTGATGCTCTGGTCAATGTGGCAGAACTTCGCCATCTCCTTGTTTTTTTTGGGTGGGCACGGGGCTGTGTGTCACCCCAGAGGTGACCTCAGGTCTGGTTTCTGGGCTTTGCTGTCTAAAACTGGTCCATAAAAGCAGGCTTCCTGGGGAATTGATACACAAGGGGAACTGAAGTGAACTGGAATTGAATTTCCACCCTAGCTCAACTGGCTATCCCCTTGCTGCTTCAGCAGCCAAGAGGGTAACTTGCCTTTGAGTTGAGATTAATATCGCCTTATTTTGATCTGATTTTCTTATTTTTATTTTTTACTATATGTTACTGAGACACTTAAAACCAATTGGCCAATAAACCTACCCTGGACGTAGCTTTGGAATGGGTTGATGCATGCCAGCATGGCACACAGGGAGCTGGTTGCTGTCTTTGGGAGCAGGGATTACTTGATGCTTGTGGGTTTTGCTCTGTCCAGAATATATGTAAGTGATGCTCATATATAGGAATAATAGTAAATTGCACTCAGCTGTGGGAAATACGGCAGCTTGCTGCTGAAAATGCCACCCCCAGGAGTGGAAAGCTTATGCCTTTGTGGATTAATGGAGGCAGTTTCTCAAGGACCAGGGATGTGTGCAAGCAAGTAGATGTGAAGGCAGGAGCAGAGGGTGCCTTTAGTCCCCTGATCAGTGCTACATTTCCATTCCCCCCTCTGTGGCTGGGTAGGAAGGTGCCTTTCCTCTGAGGAACAGTAATTATGGCTTGCTTGGTTATAAATATTCATAGGGGAGCTCTCTTAATTACTTTTCTAATTAATTGCATGCATGGGGCTCTTGGGGGGGAATGAGGGATCTCAGGGACCAGTTGTGCCTTGGCTGGGACATCTTCCCATGCTAAATCCATTCTCCCGTGCCAAAATCATCCCTAAGCATGGTCCTCAACCAGTCAGTCAGACTGCAGCCCCAGAGGCTCATCTTCACCAGGATGACAAGGTCCTGCTCCACGGTGGAGCATCCCACCACCCCAGTACAATGAAAGGCACGATGTCATCCAGTGTCATGGCATGGATGCATGGAAGCTGTGTGTCCCTGCCTGTGCCGGCAGTGCAAGCCTGTCCCTGCAGCTGGAGCTATCCCCCATCCTGGGGTGACTCATCTTCATGGTGTCAGCACTAACAAGGAACCACTTCAGATGTAATTAATAAGCACTTGATGCTCTCTAGATTGAGGGGATACTGTGTGGTGTGAGCTGGCAAAGGAGGGAAAGGTACTTAATTAGTTTCGATTAAGAGTGGGAGATGTTTGCATCCCAGCCAGGAGGGGTTTGTGCTTCAAGGAGCCCAGGGGCGATGCTGCTCCAGTTTCCCATTTGGGAAAGGTGCTGGAGTTACGTGTGACATTGATGGTTCCTGAAATCCCCAGGGAGTTTCTGCTGGTTGCAAAGCAAAGGTGGATTTTTTTTAGGGGGCTTCTCACTACAGCCCTGCCAGCACCTCTGTACCTGAAGAAAGAGCTAGTCTCTGCGATCTACCATGCATTTTTGTGGCACCTCACTTTCCTGCTCATTAGGTGGCTTGATCACTCATGTAGGTGTTGAGTGGTGAACGGAATGTGCTGTGTTAAGTGGTACATCAAAGTATCAGCTCTTCTGCATGGATTCCAGTCTGTGTCTATTGACTCCTGGAGTCTCACATTGCTGCAGTTCATGGGGGGAAATAGTCTCATGCCATGAATTCTGTATTGAGACCAGTGCCCGGGGTAAAATCATAGAATAGTTAGGGTTGGAAAGGACCTTAAGATCATCTAGTTCCAACCCCCCTGCCATAAGCAGGGACACCTCACACTAAACCATGCCACCCAAGGCTTCATCCAACCTAGCCTTGAATACTGCCAGGGATGGAGCACTCACAGCCTCCCTGGGCAACCCATTCCAGCATCTCACCACCCTAACAGGAAAGAATTTCTTCCTTAGATCCAATCTAAACCTCTCCTGTTTAAGTTTGAACCCGTTACCCCTTGTCCTGTCACTACAGTCCCTAATGAAGAGTCCCTCCCCAGCATCCCTATAGGCCCCCTTCAGGAGTAAAGCATCTTCTGAGGCTTGTGTTTTTGGAATGCGAGTCCTGTCCTGAATCTTGATCCCCCTACTTGTTTGCTCCAAATTCATCAGGAGGTTCATTGCAAGTGACATTGTAGTGCTGGGGATGCATTTGCTCACCAGCACATGTCTTGGTGGTACCCTTTCATGCTTGGCAATCTGATGAGCATCAGCATCACCAATGTGACACAGTGAACATCTCTTGCCTTTGTAGCACCAGCCATCTTTAGCTCAGCCTTAGTTTTATCATTCTCAATAAAACCAAGAGTGCCCCAGGTTGTGAGGGTTTTCCCATGTGGCTTCTTCCCTACCCCTTAGCTCTGGTTTTAACATCCAGCAGAGATGTAAGTATTCATCTATCGCTGGTAGGGGTGGGGAAGCTCAGGAGAAGGAGGTTAGACACTGCTGTCTATTTCCATGGAAAATCAATCTCCCTTTTCCTTACATCTCATCCCCAGGGAGAGCTAGGTCATGGCATTTCATTTGCAGTTACTATTCAGGAAGCTCCTGGCCCCTCAGCCCATGCAGGTTTGGGGCAATGATGACAAAACCAGCCCTGTCCTGCTTGCAGGGCTGACAGCCCATGGCAGGCTCCAGCTGCTAAATAGGTTTTTAAAGAAGAGTAGAAGGTTAAATCACCTCAAGTCATGGCCGAGAGATTCATCCCCCCTTCATTTGTTGACTCAGAATAACAGGCTTGGCAGCATTAAGATTGTGATGAGCACCCAGTGCCCATCACCACTGTAGCCGTGCGACTGGTGGTTGCTCCACTGTAAACCTTCCTGCCTGTGCAGATGAACTGTGTAGTGTTTGATCAAATTATTTAGTGTTTGACCACTGAACGTGGATGCTCAGAGAGGCAGCACTAGCCTTATCCTTCCCTGCAGTGCCTCCCTGTTCACTGTTTTTGGGAGCAGGGCAAAAATCCCAGCTCCCCTCAATAGCGGTGCTTTAATTCCCAAGGGGGAAGAGCTGAAACGCTGGGGAGAAATGGAAGTGGGCTTGAGGGTTTCCATGAGCTGTGCCAGGTGCCTTCCAGCCGTGCTTCATGCCTGATTTCCCATGCAGGATTGCTGGAGGAGAAGATCTGGTGGTGTTATTTCAGTGTCAGGTTTATGGAAAAAAGGGGAAGTGGTGGGGAAGTTGTGGTGTGAGAGCAGGAGGCCTCAGCCTGGCATGAAGTGGAAACTAAAGTGGAGCAAAACCCAGGTGGGAAAAAAGTGATCTGCAAAAGTGACTTTGGGAAGTGGGTTTTTTTCACCCCCTGCAGTTTGTTTCGGAGAGCAAAGCAAGTTTCCTTGCTCTGTGGTGAGCTGGCAGCCCTGCAGTGCCATCTGCCTAGGGCACGCGTGCTCTCCCCTTTCTCATCCAGCACATGGGTCTGGGACAGATTTCATCTTCAGAATCCCTCTAACCATGAAAAGCAGAGAAAATCAAGTCCAAAGTGGTGACTAAATAGGCAAGCGTGGACCTGTTGGAAAGATGGGTGCTGCAGGCATGTGGGAGCCAGACTTGGCTGCTTCCATGCCCTACTCTAGGCTTAAACTCATTGTTCAGGGTCATGGTACTACCTAAAGAAGCTCTTCTGCATCCAGAGATCCTTAATCTTCCCAAGCCTGCTTTCCTGGATGAAAAACACTTCTGGATGAGGATCGGCTGAGTTTTGCTGGCAGCCAAGCACACATGGCTCAGTCTGCAGACACCTTGGGCTGCCATGGAGGAGCAGATCCTTGGTTGATGAGGGATGGGATTTTTGGGAGAGGCAAATGCAGACACACCCACACTCTATTACCTCTGATTGGCTTAGCACAGCTGCCTGCAAGTGCCACTGAAATCCTGCCCTGCTTTGATTGATTCCTTATCTGTGAGAAGAGCAGCAGCAATAAAAAAACAAACCCTGAGAAGGAAAGAAACACATTGAATTTTACTTTTCTTTCAAGAATAAACCATGGTGGGCCAGGCTCGGAAGCTGCTGACTTCAATTTACATGTGTCCCAAGGCAGATCTAAACCCATTTCTCCAGAGGTAAGGGGCTGGTTTAATTAACCATCTGTGCCATGAAGAGCCAGGGACTCTATCCTCCGCACATTGGGGAGAGATGCAGCCTGTTGCCCGCAAGATGTGAACCCAGATGCTGGAAGCTCATGTTTATCTCATGAGGTTTTGCCTCTACAGTGTTGAAATACAGAAAAGCAATGCAACGAGGCAGGCGCTGTTTGTAATTAGCTTGAGTGAGCACTTGGCCTTGGGGCAGGAGCAGCTCTAAGTGATTTGGAATGATGAGAATTTGTGTGTTTGGCTGCAAAAATGGTGACGTTTGCACCCAAATGAGGGTTTTATCTCTTCCTGAGATGTGGCTCTGTTGGGGTGTTCTGGCCCCAGGGTGCCATGGTTTCTGGCATTACTTGGGGACTTGCGCTGAACTTCTTCCCTGGAGGATCGCGCATCTGTCTGAGGGGTTGGGGATGCTCCAGCCTCCCTGTTTCTCCATCTGGGTCACACTACTCACTCTGTCCCAAGGACTGGATGTAGGAAAGGAAATCTGGTGCCTGACGGGTGTTTCAAGGCCGGGTCTGACCTCCGTCTCCCTTTTCAGCATGGTCAGGAAGGCAGGATGCATGTGGTGGGTACCCTCCCACTCCTCCTTGCTGGAGCATGTCAATGCTTCTAATGCAGAACCCTCTTCAGTTTAGTTTGCAGATGCCTCGTAGTGGATGGCATGGCAGTGTGGACACCGGTGTTATTGGCTGCCTGCTGACCTTGGTGTGGCCATGCCAGGGCTGAGGTGCTTAGGAGAAGCACTTGACTTGGTAGAAAAGGGAATTGGATCATTTAAAAAGTAGCAAGGAGGTGGGGGGAGGAATCCTAAACAAACCCAGCCCACTTTCCAACAGAGATGCAGGAGGGAAGGGATGATGTAGATACCATCAAGTAGTTAAACCTCTGGTAACAAGTGCCTGCTCCCTGCTTGGATGTCTGTGGAGAGGGCAAAAAGAGGGGATGTGTTATCACCAGTCTCCTGGTGCTGCCTGCCCCTGTAATCGTGACATCCTCTAAATGTTGTTGTTCTATGGCATGCAATCTCAGTTGGGTGCTTATTTGCTTGGATGGTGTCTTTCAGCTGAAAGCATCTAGGAGGGCTTCCTGGCCTGTGTACAAGCTGGAGGCAGTGGGACAGGAAGGAGAGCTGCCTTGCTGCTAGAATTCCTATCATTTGGGCTAATTTGTTTGAAGGCTGAAAAACTGATGGGCTTTCTTCTCACCTTCTTAGTGTGCTTGAAGATAAACGCAATTGTTGTGAGCAAAATGTACAAGGTTTCTCCAGTAAAGCATCTCTCTCTCTTTATTTTTGTTTTCATTGAAAACTCATTAGCCTCTTGTAGAAAGCATTTGGTTTATGGGCAGGTGTTTTTTCCTTATTGAAAATTGTCATTTGTAGAAGGCAGGGAAACGGCCTTGAACCCTTTTCCAGTGGGCTGCAAGTGCAATGAGCTGCAGTTCCTCTTTTGCTCATGGCCTGTGATGTCCTCAAACACAACAGGGCATCTTCCCAGCTACCCATGTCCTTGGGTGCTGGTAGGTGCCATCCACATGTCTTTTTGGAGCAGGGCTGGACCACCCAGGCTCCTTATTGCCTTTGCAATGGCAGTGCTCTCTGCACCTCCAGCTTGCTTGAGGGCATCACATTCTGCAGCACTGCTACTCCCAACCCAGCTCTTCCTCACCTGCTGTGCCAGTGTTGTGGTTTAAGCCCAGCTGGTAACTCAGAACCATGCAGTTGTTTGCTCATCTCCTTTTTTCCCTGCTGTCCAGGCATGATGGGGAGGAGAATTCAAAGAATCCCATGGGTTGAGATAAGAACAGTCCAGTAACTAATGTATGATATAAATTTACTACTACTACTACTAATAACGTAGTAACAGTAACTAACATATGATATAAACTTACTACTGCTACTACTAATAACAGAAATAATAAGGGGAGAGAATATAAAGCTAAAAAGGGAAAGGAAAAGAAAACAATAAACACAAGTGATGCACAATACAATTGCTCACTACTTGCTGACCGATACCCAGCTCGACCCGAGCAGCAATCTGGGCCTTTCATGTAACTCACCCCAGTTTATGTACTGGGCATGACGTGCTGTGGTATGGAATACCCCTTTGGCTAGTTCAGGTCAGGTGTCCCATCTTCTGCCTCCTCATCGCTTCTTCTGCCCATCCTCACTGGCAGAGCATTAGAGACTGAAAAGTCCTTTATTGGGGTAAGCATTACCAAGCAACAACTAAAACACTGGTGTGTTATCAGCTTTGTTCTCAGACTAAAGCCAAGACATAGCACTGCACCAGCTACTAGGAAGGAGGGAAAAATAAACAGAACAGCCAGCGTAACCACGGATGTGCTTAAACACAATGAGTTTGTCCAGCAAAGGCATTAGACCCAAAAGGGAACCCAAAACAAGCATGAATTTGGGAATACCTGGCAAATGTGGTTAGCTTTGCCCCAGCAGAGGCATCAGAGGCATGGGAACAATGAGGCAACGCAAGCTTAGTTTGCTGTTTGTGAAGGAGCCATGGTGGGGTACCAGTGAGGGAAGGAGATGGGCTCACTGAATGGCCAGCTAAAATCTGTAATTCTTTTCAGAAGCTCCTATTTTAAAACCTGATAAGGAAAACTGCAACGCCACATCCCCAGGAAGCTTTAAAGCAAGTTAATATAGAGGAGATGTCTCTTTCTTTCTCTCTTTCTCTCCCTTTTTTTCTTTCTTTCTCTTTCTCCCTTTCTCTCTTCTTTCTCTGTTTCTTCTTTTTTTTTCTTTTTTCCAAACTAAGCTTCCCTGAGAGAGTAATTAAAAAGTGCAAGTTCCAGGTGCTAACCAAGAGGATTTAGTTTGAAGAATGAAATGCTTGGATGCCCCTGCACTTGTGCCCTGCTGGAGAGCATCTGGGCTGTTAACGGGTGGCTTGCCTTGGGTAGGAGCAGGGGTGGAGGATCAGAGTGATCCCATTTACCTCCAGCTCTTTCTAGGTCCCCAGGCACCCAAAATACAAGGGTGCAGGATATAGGTTAAGACAGTTACCAGCAGCAGTTACAAAGCCTTGCAGTGCTGCTGTGTGCCACTACTGCTGAGTTTTGTGCCTCATCATTTCCAAACACACCCATAGTGCTTAAACACAGGGAAATGGATAGTTAAGCACATCATTAATCTTATCCAGCCCACATAATCAACAATCAATTAATTCTTCTCTGGGCTGGAGAGATGCAGATTGTGTCACAGCCTGGGCACTGGTAGAAGGAGCATGTTTCTGTAGGGAAAGGCAAGGCAAAGCCTCTTCCCATGCTTGTCCGAGGTGTTAAAGTGGATCCAGACCTTGCCAGCTCAGGGAGACTTTCTTGCAGCAGCCCTTAAATCAAGGTAAACATTGTGCTTGCCAATAATGGGGTGATTTATTGCTCCCTCCTGGTCTAGAGCCCTCTATCTAAGCCTTATGCTCAGACTGGGCATTTACCGTCTGAAGGGTTATGAATGCCATGCTGCACAGGTCTCTAAATCCCATTATGGCATTGTGGGGGCTTGAGAGTCCCAGCTTCGTCTTCAGTGTGAGGTCATGGTTTAGCTCCCCCCAGGAAGAGGGGAGACACAGGCAATAGTGAGAGCAGAGGGCTGCAGTTTACAGCAGCTTGGGAGGAGGGAGAAGGCATCCACCTCCCCTGACACTGCAGGAGACTTTAGGCAAGCACAGTGTAATTACAGGAGAGGAAAAGTTAATTGTTATCATTATCAATGAAGAGCCAAGTGCTTGGAGATTACAGGAATTTATGAATAAGCAAAGTGATGAAAGAAACCTAAGGATGCTGGGTTGCAGAGTGTACTTTGTTCGGGTATTGTGACAGAGCATCACTCTTTGATTAGCTGTAATTAAAAATTGACAAACCCCTTCAACCGACCCACCAACATGCCCCTGTGCTTAAAACTATGGTGTGTTTGTAGCACTGCAATCCTTTTATCTCCCTCCCCCCCTCCCTTTTCTGTCTCCTCCCTTCAAAATGCAGGTGGCCTTTCCCTGGTACCACTGCACTCTCCTTCCTGCTCTTCCAAAGAGCCCAGCATGCTTCAGTCATGTTTCTGAACATGTCCTTCAGCTTTAAAGCCCATTGTGCATCTCATGGATGCTAACACTTGCTGTCAGGAGCGTAGTGCTGGAGGGATGTCATGAGGAGGTGCTGGTGGAAAGGGAGAGGTAGAGAAATGGAGATGACCTTGAAGTCTTGGTGTCTACACTGGTTTCATCTCCTGCTTTGTGTGCCTGGTGTAGCTCTGTGCTTCCTCATGCTGTTATGGGGCATAGGGCTGTGTGTGCAGCTCAGGAAGGGGTCTGCATCCAGCTGCCTTATGGTCGGGTATCCTGCAGTTCCCCTGTAAGGCCTTATGTGCCCTCCCAGTGTCCTGTGATGTGTAGTGACCCTGTGTGCCTATTTCTCTGTCTCTAAGAGGTGGTGGTTTATGTCCCTAAGAGCTTCTGTAAGATGCCATATGTGTAGGATAGCTGTGGTAGGGTGCAGGGGACTTGGCAGTGGTAGGGAGGAGGAAGGGTAGTATGAGATGGTGGCTGATCCCTCTGAATGCCATGTCCTCGCTCAGCTGTTAGTGCCATTGGAAAGAGACAGTTCATGCAGCCAGTTGTGTGCCTTAGGCAGGGGAATAAATCCCCTGAATAATAAAATATTGTTTTGATTTATCCTTTTTTATCATCTTTTA
The DNA here is from genome assembly GCA_002631895.1 of Agapornis roseicollis. Taxonomy (NCBI): domain Eukaryota; kingdom Metazoa; phylum Chordata; class Aves; order Psittaciformes; family Psittacidae; genus Agapornis; species Agapornis roseicollis. Next base: position 71,325 of record NDXB01019986.1, on the reverse strand, counting down.
ATATCTGGAAAGACTGTGTGAGCAAGAGGCCTTCATGAGTTTTGAATGACAGGTTAAAGGGCTCCAATAAAGATTAGATGGTCCACTATCTCCCGAGGAAATTGCATCAAATGGTTACTCCTGCTCACTCCTATTAATTTCCTCTTCACGGCTGCTAGGAGATGCCTCATATCCTGATGCAGCAGACAGAGGCTAAGAGGCACTTTCCATTATCTTAATCATCGCTGTGTTTATGAGACACTTAGGGTGTTTCTTTGCAGAGCCATGCCTTGGTGGTGGGAGCATCACAGGGGCAAAGCCAGGAGCCAAACGGAGGTGGGACCACTCTGTGTGTAAGGCCAGACACAGTCTCTCCGCAGATGGGTGGTGGATCTGGTTTGGAGATCTGATCCCTTAAGTACATGTGCCAAAATACAGACAATGCCTTCTGCAGCCATCTGTTTCATAGGGGCCACCTGGGGGTTTTATTAGATGTCCAGGATGGGTGAGCATCCATTCATCAGCACCTAGTTTGTGAGGACTGGTGGGGTGAGCAGGGATTGGGGACCCCATCTTTGTTGCTCCAGCTTCACCCTCTAACCTCAAAGCAGCAAGGCAGTTGATGAATGAAATCTCTCCCTGTCACTGACTAAAGCCTCACTGTAACTGGAACATCTTCTTGTTTATGAATTAGTTTCCATTTCCTTCTTGAATTAACTTGGAGGCCAAAGGCCAGGAGGATTATTATCCCCAGCCCTGGGCTGCAGGGCTTTAATGGGGATGGATCTGTAAGACACTGGCATGGGCTTCCCATCAGCTTCTTAATTAAATATTTGGATTTCGCATGGCAAAATAGATGTGAGACCTGAGCCATACCCTTGGGGTGGTGGAAAAGGACATTTCAGAGCAGCAGAAGGGGATTGCTGTCCCACTCCTTCATGTTTGTTTCCCCAGGGGTGCTGCTGGGCCCGGGGTCCTTCCATCCCCATGCCTGGGTACAAGCGGTGGGGAGTGAAGCAGCTTTTGTAGCCCCCTTGCTCTGCCTGGCTAATTATTATATCTTTACTGTGTGATTTCAGTGTTTTCCTGGTGGCCACAGAAATAATTCATGGTCAATGTAGAAAATTCTGGCCACACAGACTTCAATAGGAAGGTGCTACCCTGTTTAGCGCTGATACAGGCATGGAGCTTTTCTGTATCTGTCTTTCTGCCCTGTTTCAAGGACAGGACCTGCTCTCAGCTCTGCTCTGGGATGGTTCCGCACTCAACTGCTTTCCTCTCCTTTCTCTTGCAGCCTGCCCAGCAGGGACCTTCAAGGCCAGCCAGGGTGCGGGGGTCTGCGTGCCATGCCCCTCCAACAGCCGCTCCACTGCCGAGGCCTCGCCGGTCTGCACGTGCCGCAATGGCTACTACCGGGCAGACTTTGACCCTCCGGCAGCTGCCTGCACCAGTGAGTAATAGATGAGGGTTGATGAGGGGGCTGCAGGGTCTTGCACTCCTCTGCTGCTGGGGATAGCATCTCAACCCAGGAGCTTTTTCGTCTCTTTTCTCCCCCTGTCCTGCTGTGGAGGGGAACAAGATTGTGTCTGGGTGGGCATTTGGTTGCCAACTGTGGTCAATCCACTGTGAGGATTTAGATTTGCAGAGGGTTGGGGTACCCATAGTGAGCACCCATCCCTTTCCACATGGCACACACCGCCTCCATGTTCTATAGAAATTGTTGTATCACCCTTTGCTGTGCTTGCCTGGGACACTGTCGTGGCACGCACCAAACAATGAGTGATGGGACAGCCCTGCAACCTGCCTCTCTGGCAGCCATGCGGATTTATACTTCACTCTGGCAGTGGTGGTGATGGTACAGAGATAGTCCACAGGATGAATTAGAATTTAAAGTTACCTGTTGTTGCTGTCTTTTTCGTAGCACTGCAGATGAAGTATTTCTCTTTTTATAGGGGAAAAGGTGTGTTAAGCATTGGTATTCAGCATGGTGTTGCATGCAATGCATTGCTGCTTGGGTGTCTGCCCAAACTGCCTGTGATGGCAGCAACCTCCTCAAGTCTGTCTTTTGGTGAGAAAACAGACCAGGAGAGAAAAAAGAGCTGCTGTGCTCTTAAGCCCACTGAGAACACGAATCTCAGCCTTGATTCCCACTCCCCATGGGGGTTTTGAGTCAGCCTGTCAAGCAGTTTTAACACAAGGATGCTCTGGATCCTTGGTGCTAGGAAGTGCCTGAAATGCAGGTTGGAAATGAGGAAAGGATTTGCATGCTTTGCTGGATCACTTGAGCTGTCAAGCCAGAGGTTCTCAGCAGGTAGCACAACTGCAGATAATCTATATATCTTTATTATGTCTTGTTACACAGCTGATTTACAGTATTGCTGTGCTATACAAATACAGTATAAAAAGTCTATTTGCTGATTTTCATTTCTTCTCGTTGATGCTTAATTTTACAAGGCTCTATTTGAGGTGCCAGCTGTTCCCTGACGAAGTTTCTCTGTGTTAGAGAAGTAAATAACACTGTGGAGCTGTGTCCCTTAACTAGAGCCCTTCCCAAGGGCAATGCTTGCGAATGTGGTCCCTGTGCCATACCCCTGGCAGAGGAGGGAAGTGGCTGCAATTAAAGGGGAGGAATTTTTTGAGACAGCGGTTTGTTGCTGGGCCAGCGAAGAAAGAAATTTCTTTCTTTATCTGGAGGAAAAACAGCTTGTCTGCTTAAGGTAAAAAGAGGGGGATTGGATTAAGGGAGCAGGAGAAGAGGGCAGTGCAGGCAGGGAGCTGGGCAGGGTTGGCCACCCATGGCCCACTGGGCTGGCTGGGAGCAGTGACCAGAGCAGGGTATCAGCTGAGGTCATCCTGCATGGATGACCTCTCCATCCATCCCACCAGCCATGTCACCCGCACGCTGATGAAGCTGCCTCTGCCCAGCCCATCTCCAGCCACTAATGGGGCTAATTTATCTGCAGGCAGTAACGATGTTCCCCACACACACACGTGGAGGGCTCCCCTGGGATGGTTTCCCCCAAGACAGAGCATGCTTTGCGCTCTTAACCTTTCCTCACAGGTCAAGCCATCCATCATTTTTATTGCTCCCCACATCACTGCAAAATCCTTTTTCTTCTTTGGAAGTGCAGCACTGAGCCCATCCAGCACAAGTAATTAATTGCTTTCCTTATTTGACATAACACAGCAGCTGGATTTTGTGGGTTTGGATGCAGAGCTGTCCTGGCTAATGCCAAATCCTTCCCCAGACCTGGGTAGATGTATGTTTGTACCTCAGTGATGCTGTCCTGCCTGGATTCCTCCTGAATCACTCTTTATGGACTCTGGCCCTGTTGTGGCAGCTCTTGCAGCGGAGATATGTTCAATTCCCATCTTCCGAAGCATTTGCAGCAGCTCCCAGTGGATTTGGTCAATGCAATTTTGATCTCCTGTCCAACATCCAAGCTGCTTGCAAACCAGAGAGTGGTGCTGGCTCTCCCCCATGCTGTTAAATATCTGGGCTCCCAAGTTGAGATATTGAACCATTAATAACCACTTTCCATTTTTTACTCTCTTCGCCCACTGCTCCTCCATTTATCTGTGGTGCTGGCTAAGTGGAGTTTCTCTCACTGTGATAATCTGTTTGAGTTGCTTCTCCACGTGAGCACTGGAGGTATCTCGACATCTCCATCTAGACATCTGATCATTAAAATGAATCCATCTTTGCAGATGGATCTGTGTGCACTCTGCATGAGGGCTTTTTTTTGGAGACTTAAGTGGGTTTGTGCCATGGGAGGCCTTGTCTGAACTATGAAACACCCCTCTGTGGCTGGTGATGCAGCTGGTGAGCATTGTCAATGGGGAGAGCCTGACCCTGACTCAGGCAAAGCTATGGAGACCAAATCCCTCTTGAGGCAGGAGGTGATGGACAGATGAGCAGATGGAGCCATGCTGGAGCCCTCAGGGCTCCTGCTGAACCCCAGTAGGGCTGAGCATGGCGTTTTGGACAAGGGCTGTCTCAAGCACTCTCCTTTGCTGCAGGTGTCCCATCGGGTCCCCGCAATGTCATCTCCATTGTCAACGAGACGTCCATCATCCTGGAGTGGCACCCGCCACGAGAGACAGGGGGTCGGGACGATGTCACCTACAACATCATCTGCAAGAAGTGCCGGTCAGACCGACGCACCTGCTCCCGCTGCGATGACAATGTGGACTTTGTCCCCAGGCAGCTGGGGCTGACGGAGACCCGGGTCTTCATCAGCAACCTGTGGGCACACACGCCCTACACCTTTGAGATCCAGGCTGTCAATGGGGTTTCCAACAAGAGCCCCTTCCCACAGCAGCACGTCTCCGTCAACATCACCACCAATCAAGCGGGTGAGTCCTGGGGTGATGCACTGCTGGGGGGCTTTAGCCATACTCTACCAATGAAAAGCTCCATGTGGAAGGAAGCTCCACATCTGAAGCATAAAGCTCCTTGTGTGTGAGTGGTCTGTGATGGATGTGGTAAACCTGCAGCCAGTCCCAAGTGGGCTGTGGCAAAGGTGGCAAGAGAGAAGAAAGGCCAGGGAAAAGAAGTGAAAGGAATGGGGAGATGGATGGGATGGGAAAAGTGAGAACTGGGTTGTGGGAGAGAGGGAACTGATATCTGTCTTTTATCCACCTCTAGATTGCTTGGGGATGAAATAGCATCACCATTTCCCACCTTTTCCCAAGTGGGATCAGGGAGATGGAACCATGAAATGCAGCCTAGTTGCATTTCAGCATGGAAGGAGTAGCAGGGCTGAGTTCAGGCTCTGTCTCCTCTGGCACATTGCTCTCCTCTTGTCCCCTTTTCCAGGCTCCCCTGCCCCTTTCCCTCCCTTTTTCTGATCAGATGTCAGGAGCTGAACAACATCTCTGAGCAAAGCTGGGATGCCAGCAGGCTGGGGTACAGATGACAAGGGGGAAACTGGTCCCAGGCTTCAACGAGAGGAACACAGGGAAGTGGAGGAGATGGAAGTCCATCTGCTTTGGGCAGAGAAAGGAGATGGTAATTCCTGCTTTGTGATGAGCATGTCATGTAGGCAGCCTTTGCCAAGGTGCTCCCTTGGGACTGCGCAACAGAGAAACCTGGCATAAATATTTAAGTCTCCTGGCTCTGGGCAGTACAAATCTACACTTGTGCCTGGCTGGCATCACTGTCTCCTGAACCACATGCAGTCAAGCCTGCCTCTTGTTTCTAGGCCATTTCTTTTCCAGGGTGGGATTTCTGGGGTGTTTCTTTGCTCATATCCTGCCCCGAGGCTGCTTGGAAGCTGAGAACAGCCAGGCCACCTGTGGCTATCTGTCCATACCCCAGCACTCCCTGATTGTCTTGCAAAGGATGGATATGAACATGGAAATGCCCCCAGTGCCACAGGATGGGCTGCTGGGTAAGGTGATGGAAGTGCATTAGGCATGTCAAGGGCAAGATCAGTGCTGTCCATCTAAAATTGCTTGGTTTGCAGTTGGCTTTTCCAACCACAGGGCCAGATCCAGGCTGGTTAGTGCATCTCACCCCACAGGGCTGCTCCCAGTCCCATCCACCTGCACACCACTATCCACACTAACAGGGTGGGGAATGCAGCAAAGTGTTTAATTTAAGCCCATGAACATCTTGGAATGGATGTGGAGAGATTAAAAATACCCTAAACAACCAGGATTAAATATGCCAGGTAAACAAAGGCGGTGCCAAACTATCGACATCTCCCAGTGCAGCCACATGGAATAGAACTCCCATCACACCCAGATTCCCTCCATGGCGCTATCCTATGCTCTAAACTGGTTGTGCCAAGCTGAGCTCTGCCCTGGTCATGCTAGGGAAGGTTTTTGGTAGGATTAAGTACAGAATCAGGGCCATATTTGCTGGCTCTGACTCTTTCAAGTATAACTTGGAGGGCAAAAAGCCTTGGAAAAGTGGCTCTTGGCTAATATAGTAGCTTGGTGTCTTAGATGGTGGAAGGATGGTATTGTTGCTGTTGGGATGCTCGGCTCCAAGGATACTTGGCTGTGGGAGTGCTTGGTTGAAGGGATGCTCAGGCGCAGATTAACCCTGGGATTCCTCCAGTGCAAGCAGAGAGCAGGACATGGAGCAGGAGCTGTGGGAACAATGTGCCTGGTAGCTATTTTGGGAAACCTGCTCCCTTAACTCTCGGTGGGTGAGGAGCCGAAGGATGGTTTGAAAGTGTTCTGCAACTGTTTGGGGTTTGGAAAAAACTTCTGGGAGAGATACATTTGGGCATTGAGGATGGGCATCCCCTGGGAGCTCTGAGAGCAGACCCAGCAGCTCCTCTGGGACAGGGCTGAGTCAAAGCTGTGCTACAGACTCCAGCACCCTGGGGTCCCCTTACTGGGTTGGGGTGTCCTTGAGCTGGTTTCCTGCCATCGTCCTGGGGGTTGGCAGAGTTTTACTCCTACATCCTATTATAACAGCACATGCGGTCACAGCTGTGGTACAGGCTCCTGCAATGCTGGATGCTGGCTACCTCAGAGAGGATGTTACAGCAAAATATGACAAGTAGAGCTGGAGAATGCCATTGAGTCTTGGTTTGTCCCCACTGGGGAGAGTTTTGCTGTCTTTGCCCCACTGTGGGAGACATCCTTAGAGCAAGCATTCCCAGGGAGAAGGAGCACTGAGGATTTCTAAGCTCCTAATTAAAAAGAGTCATTGGTTTAAATACCAGAATTCCCTTGCAGTTCGTTGCTCTAGTTCCACATAAGCTGCTGAGATGCTTCTCTTCCCACTGCTAATTTGTGAGCTTGTCCCATGTAGTGAACAACCACAGGCATGGGATATTTGGGATGCTCTCTGTGTTCAGGGAATTTTCACTCTCTCCAGGGCCATTGATCCTACCCCTCTCAGCAATTTTAAGTCTTCCCCTGCTTCCTTGGCAGCACCCTCCACTGTCCCCATCATGCACCAGGTGAGTGCCACAATGAGGAGCATCACACTTTCATGGCCTCAGCCTGAGCAGCCCAATGGCATCATCCTGGATTATGAGATCCGCTACTACGAGAAGCTGAGCCGCATCTGCACACCCGATGTCAGCAACACTGTGGGCTCCAGGCCAGCAGCGGTAAGCTTGGGTGGAAACCTTGTGATGGAGCGTGGGCTGGAGGCATGTGGAGCTTTGTACTGTGCTACCAGGGAGGCTGCTCAGGTCCTGAGCTTGGTGGGAGATGGGGAACATCAATGAGGCTCTCTGCTGACAAGAGTCAGAGTGGTGGGATGGGGGATGGAACAGGCAGCAGGTCATCTGTGCCGGCTTGAGAGGGTGGGAATGATGTGCAAGCAGAGGAAGGGAAGAGATGTGGCCACAAATGCTAATTCTTCTCCTGTGGCAGCATTTCCTCCAGTACATCAGTGCTGTTCCTGCCTTGGCTTTGATATCTGCTAAAGCAAGCACTGAACCTGGGGTCAGTGTCAGGAGGAAAGGAGGGGATAGCAAGTACCAGGGAAGGTTATCAGGGTTATCCCTGTGCCGGGTCACTGCCTCCTGCTGCATCCTTTCACTGGCAGCTGTCCTTGCCTGCAGGGGACACATGCTCGACCCTTGCGGTGAACCGTGCCATGGCCAAGCTGTTCATCCCTCCTGTGTCTTGCCAGCTTGAATAAATGCCTCTAAATGTGAATAATTAGGTGATCTCACCAGAGCCCTTTTACAGCAAAACACTGGGGAGCATTGCAGAAAATGAGATTTGGGATGCATGAAGCTTCCAGCAAGGTTTAGCACAAGAACCCTTGTTAGCAAAGCAGGGATCATAGGGGTTGGGGCTCTTGGCAGAAGACAGTTGCCCTTGAACCTGCTTGAGCAGCATCTCATAGGGCATGTTATGGTGTTTCTGTAACTGCATGATATTTCTGCAATGTGCAGGGACATCAGTGATTCAAAGAGGAGGAATTTGCTGCTCATGAGTATTTTTGCTGTGGTTGCTCTTACTGTTTCCCCACTGCTCCATGCTCTTTGCTATGGTGTGACCAGGAGGGCTGCCTGTGGGACCTCCCCAGATCCTCAGAAGCCAGGCAGAGCTTGTAGGTCCTGTTTCTGTGGGATTCTCTGCATCAGGGATCAAGGGCAACCAGGAAAATCTGTGCCTCCTTGCCCAGGCTCCGGTGCTTTCCCTTCTGGAGCAGAGCCAAGGCCACTGCTTGATTCCCCTGAAGATAAAATTCATAGTTGCCATCAATGGGGATGGGTGGGCTGCAGGGCACGTTGTCCCCCCCACTGTTCCCCATTCCCATTGCATCTGACCGTCTCTCTCGATGATGCCTTCAGGATCACAATGAGTACAACTCCTCCATGGCCCGCAGCCAGACCAACACAGCCAGGATTGAGGGGCTGCGACCTGGGATGGTGTACGTGGTGCAGGTGCGAGCCCGCACTGTAGCTGGCTATGGCAAATACAGTGGGAAGATGTGCTTCCAGACGCTGACGGATGGTGAGTCTGGGGAGGGGGGCACAGGGAGGTAAAGGGGGTGGTTGTTTTGTTCCAGTGGCAGCTCCAAGCTCTAATTGGATTAAACGAACTTGCCTCTGCAAAGCTTGCTCCCAGCGGGCAGCGTGGCAAAAGCCAGGTGATTTACAGCAGTGTCTTATTAATCGCCAGCTGGAGGAATAATCTGTTTTGAATCTCTCAGCAATCTTTTTTCCTCCTGCTATTTAGCTTCGGTTATGTCTTTCCTGCCTCCAGCTGTGGTGGCAGAGACCCCCTGCCACCAGCTGTGAGCCTGGCACTCTGGGGTGGGGAGGAGAGGAAGGTTGTAGATCCCTGGAGGAAGGACTCTGGGATGCTCTTGTGGGATGCTCAGGACAAAGCTAGAAAGCTCAGAGCCATCACTGAAAGCTGATTTGCCACCCTGAGGTGGTGTGTTGAAGGGAAAGGGCCAGCTCATGACCTTTGTGGCTTTGGGCCTCATGCTGTCATTCTTCTGGCCCTGGTCCTTCCCTGCTCCCACAAATACTAGATCCCTTTAGAGACAAATAACCCAGGGGATGGTTATTCATTAATCCCAGCTTCACAACTAACCCAGAAGTCAGTGAATGAAGCACTCCTGGAGCAGATGGAAGTCCCCTCAGAAAGTCCTTCCCTGCTGCTGCTTGCATTGTTCCTGCTCCACATAGGTGACACCCATGGGCCCCAGCTCTGCTGGCTGCCTTTCCTAAAGGTTTTCTCCTTTCCTAAAACTGGGTCACTCCATGCTTGCACTCGTGTTGAGTGGGGTGGGAAGAGAACCACGCAGAGGACCGAAGGGAAGGAAATGGTAATAAACCCTCCCAGTGCCTCGAATATTCAAGATTAGAGAAGTGAGAAGAAAAATCCTGCCTCAAATAAGCAATTAATTGAAATTTAATAAGAACGGATAGTGTAGATTATTAAATAATAATTGATGGTTAGATGAGAATTTCTCAGGCTTTAAGCAGCATGCAGGAGATAAATCTAGTTGCTGCTAATTAACCGCAGAATAGAAAAATACAGATAAAGGGGTGCTTATGTGCTTCTTTTGGAGTGAATTTTATGTTAACTCACTTGTGGCTGCTGGCACAGCCTGGCAGACCTTGCTGGGGACAATTGGAGGTGAAAGGGTGGTTCTGGAGCTCTGCAGAAAACCCCGTGAGTGTGGGGTCTGCTGGATACTGCCCACTGCAGGTGCCCACACCACTAATGGGGCAGGAGAGAAGAGGAGGAAAATGTGGAGAGACACATGGAGGTTGAAAGTGGCTTTCTTGGGGTTCCTCCATACCTCCCTGTGCCGCCTTGGCTTTCATCTCAGTCTACTGCTGAAGGACTCAGCAGGTGGCCAAGGGGATGCAGGACGTTTGAGGGATGCTTGGTGCTGTAGTTGCTGTGGCTCTACAAAAGGAGTTGGCTTGTGTTAAATTTGGTCAAAATGGCCAACAGGTTTAAATTTTTTTGAGGGAAGAGAAACTGCCGAGGCATGGACAAAGCCACCCCATGAACCTCAACTCTGCAGAAAACCGGGCCTATGCACAATGGGTTTGACTTCATTCCCAGGACCTTCTCTTCTACATTTTTAACCCAAAGTATGTGTGAGCCAAGTGTGACAATCCTTCCCTGTGCAGTGCAGCACTGACTCATCACCTACCTCAAACAACAGTCCTGCCTGGATCCCCCTTGTTCCACCACCCTCCCAGGGGTGTGGCACCCATGGAATCAGAGGGAGCATTACAGAACCCCTTCCCAGGAGGCTTCCCTTGCTCCATGAGCATACAAGGAAGAATTCACCCCATTCCTTTTCTCTTGCAGACGACTACAAGTCAGAGCTGAGAGAGCAGCTGCCTTTGATCGCAGGGTCTGCAGCAGCTGGGGTGGTCTTCATTGTCTCACTGGTGGCCATCTCCATTGTCTGCAGCAGGTGGGTCCCCATGGGATGTGTCCCTGGAAGTGGAGGTGCTAAGACGTAGCCAGGAGAGATGTGGGGTAAGAAGGAAGGGACAGGAGATCCCATAGATGGAGGGAGCACCAAGCTGTAACTGCTCAGCAAGTGCTGCTTCAGGGGAGTGGTTTGGGTGTGCCGCCAGCCACTGGTCCCTCAAGCCTGGCTTGTTTTCTCCCCTTGTCTCCCAGGAAGCGTGCCTATAGCAAGGAGGCGGTGTACAGCGATAAATTACAGCACTACAGCACTGGGCGAGGTGAGTGGGGGAAAGTGGGCTGGGGAAACGCTCCTATACCTGCACCCAGCATGTGCCCCATGGCTCCACCTTCAGTGTGTGTGGCAGGGGGATGAAAGTCCCATGGGATAGATGGAGAGGGCTATAGGGTGGGAGTAGAGATGTCCACAACTGTGCGTTAGGGTGTCTGGGGGGAATTTACAGTGGTGCAGCATTGAGGGTGGGTAAAGAAGAGTGATGAGGGCGATCTGGGGGGAGAGGGAGATGTAGGGGGACAAGGGATAGGGAGAGGATGCTGTGAAGACTTCCAAAGGAGGTAGTGAAGGAGAGAGGTGGTGTTCAGAGGGAGGATTAACTGATTTCCTGCTGCAGCCCAGTATTGGGTTGCTCCTTCCACTGTTGTGTTTAATGTCTGCTCAGGTGCCCCTGGCAGCGGTTTCATGGGGTGAGGAGTTGCCACTCAGTGCTCACAGTGTCCATGCCCACAGGATGTAAATCCCATTTGTGCTGTCCTAGATATGTCTCCCAGGTGGAGTTTGCTTTCCTTGTTGGAAGAAGCCACCTGCTTGGAGAAAAAACCTGGACACCTGCTTGGGGAAAAAAGATGGTGATGGGATGCAGGGATGGGTAAAGGATGGCTGGGAAGAGCAGGAGCAGGATGGGTGAGCAGGGGGGAGGGGTGGAGATGGAGTGATCAGTCTGGCAGAGAAAAACAGGAGTGCTGACAGGGATGGAGGGGGTTTGGAGGCAGCCAGGTGAGCCCAGCCAAGCCAACATCAGCACATTAGAACTCTTGACCTTCTCAGCTGCATATCAGACCTTCCCAACATGATGGCAGGGCTGTGGGGGACCTTAAGCCTCCCAGCAAACAATAAACTGTTTTCTGAACATCACTTGATGATGCTTAAATACAATGGACCTGTAATTTTCCTCCCTTGTTTCTCTGTGTTTCTGCACCTTGGATGTCAGGGGAAGATTTATTTGATGCCTCATGGCTTGGTCTGTGTCAGGCTACAGGTGGGCTTATTTTTCCCATTTCTCCTCCTGTTTCGAAACATTTCATGCCCTGGCTGTGTTCCTAGCTCACCCCAAGCACTTCAAAACACACTCCAAAAAACCAGGTAGGAAAGAAACAAAGCATGTGTCTGTGTGTAGTTTTAAAGCTGGGATATGTGAGGGTCAGTGCCAAGAAGACAGGGTGCTGGGGCTACTGGATGCACAGCAAAACCCTTTCAAGGTTAGTGAGCCTCCAGGTGCTTGGTTATTGCAGATGCTTGAGTAAAACAGGTGGGAAATTTGTGGCCAGCAGCTAATGGAGTAACAATTGCATCCATTGGAACAAATCACCCACGTGTTTAGCAGCAGAACAGCAATTGCAGCTCTGCTACTCCCCCCAGGAGTACCCCGGGATTGCCGGCTTATAAGGACTGTCCTGGGTTGGTTCTGGGGTGAGATGGGGTCTTTCAGGTTGTCATTTCTTGTGCTTTTATCTCTGCCACTGCTTCGCCAGGAGCCTTGAGATAGGGAAGATAGGGCAAGCACCCTGTTGGAGTGGCAGTGATTCAGTGTGAAAAGGTTTTTCTCTGTCCTGTTGATATTTATTCCCAAGGAAAAATGATGTCAGCATCTAATGCTGGAGTCAGGGTTGTGGGGCAGAGTGCTTAAACTTTCAGAGTGATAAAAGGTTTGCCGTCATCTGCAGTAGAGATGAATGGCCTATTCCAGTTTCTAAGAATATTGGGGTTATTTTAGGAGCACAGAGCTTTCTTTGCAGACAGGCTCAGTGTGGGTTGCCTATGGTGCTGTGCTCCGGTACCTGGCATTTAGCCTAGGTTTTGCCAGCATAGTGATGATGAGCTGGTGGCGGAGGTTTGCAGAGATGAGTAATGGGTTTAGGTGCCCTAATCTCATTCATTTGGATGGGATGGACATTAAGGGGGGAGCTAAACCTGATGTTCACTGTGCCTAGGGGCAGACCCCAGGGCACATCTGAGGGTGTTTGAAAACCAGCCTGTGTTGATGGTGGGGCAGGAAACTTCAGCATTATTGCCTCCTTTATTTCTTCAATATTTTGATCAGTGAGTCAGTCTCAGTTATGATCCTGTAAATCCCTTTGTAATCCTGGCTGGAGCATCAGCTGCTCTTGTAAAAAAATTTATGGGGCAGTTAAAGTGTATGAGACAGAGCCATAAAGGGATTTATGAACTGGGAGATGCACAGATGGCTTCATTGCAGCTTTCCCTGCCTGCCTCCAAGGTGCAGAGCTTTTGCCCCAGGTGGTCCTTTTAGGCATGAGGATGCTCCTGCCCAGTCCCTCTCAAGTCCTGGGTGCACTGCAAACTGTTCTCCCTTGGTAGCTGTTCTGCACCAGCAGTGCCCTGCTGTGAGGCTTTCATGCCTCCTCCCAAATTACTTGTGAAGTGGCCAGGAGCTAATCTCGATTCCCAGCGTAGAGCTGCATAGGGACAACACTGTGATCCATCTGTGGTTGCCTCTAGAAGGGCTTTGGGAAACACCAGTGTGACAGAAATCAAACACTGTTGATCACAGTAAGGGCAAGGTGCCTCAGGAAGGAGGACCAGGCAACGATGTCCCTCCTGGTCTCCTCCAGAGATGACCTTGAGGGGCTGCTACACCATCCCCAGTCCCCTTTTGGTTAAGAAATGGCACAGGAGGCTGATCTCCCACATGGGGACCACAGCCCATTTTGGGTACCCCTTTGGGTATTGTACAACACCAGTGCTCTGCTAAGGCCCAGGAATGGCCATGGGCATGCTCTGACCTGTGGCTGTGCCCCTTGCAGCTCTGTAAGCCCCAGAGCATCCTGACAAGATGTCTGCTAACACCATCTGGGGAATCTGGGGGCCTCTTTTGGTTTGTCCACCATTTGAAAAGGGCGAGATCCCACTTGCTGCATCTCCCTGCAGCATGGTTGGATCCTGCTGTGTGCACTGCTCCTGTGCAAGGGACTGCGCACTTGTCACAGAGGCGGGCCAAGCTGTATTTTATGGCTCCATACAGGTTGTTGATTATAATTGCTGCACTCTGTCAATTTAGTAGCCACCACAAAGCTATCAGAGGCTTTTTTGAGTAAATAAATATTTTCTTCACTAACGCATAGAGCATCATAAAGCCCTCACCGTAAAGCCAGCTAATTGTAGTTCACATCTGTAACTGCTCCCCATTGCCAGGGAGGAGGAAGAAGAAGGATAATAGTGGAGGAGCAGAGGCAGAGGGGGAGAAGAGGGAATCTAGGGGAGGGTCTGGTAGAATAGCGGAGACCAAAGAGGACAGTAAGGGTATATGGAGGTGGTACATGTGAGGACAGTGACAGCAGCCATCTTAATGGGTGTACAGAGAGTGTGAGGATATGGGGGTCTCCAGTTCTTGGCCATGGCACAAATGCTCTTATTTTCTCTCCCTTTTGCTTTGCTCCTGTATTTCCTGCAACAAGGGTCTCCAGGAATGAAGATCTACATTGACCCTTTCACCTATGAGGATCCCAATGAGGCAGTCCGAGAGTTCGCCAAGGAGATCGATGTATCCTTCGTCAAGATTGAAGAAGTCATTGGAGCAGGTGGGTCTCCACATCGCCTGCCACCCATCCCTTCCTGCCCTCTCCACTCCTCCTGCGTGGCCAGACACCCACCTGGAGCAGTTTTTGGGGGTGTATATGTGGTCCTTCCTTCACTGGGAAATCCTCAAGAAATCATAGAATCTACTAGGTTGGAAAAGACCTTTAAGATCAGTAAGGCCAACTGTTACCCCAGAACTGCCAGGACCACCCACTAAAACATGTCACTAAGGGCATCATCGGAGTGGTTCGTGAACACTAGGGATGGTGATTCTGCCACTGCCCTGGGCAGCCTGTTCCAATGCCTGATTACCCTTTTGATAAAGAAATTTTTCCTAATGTCCAGTTTAATCCTCCCCTGGTGCAGCTTGAGGCCATTACCTCTTGTCCTATTGCTTGTTACTGGGGAGAAGAGACCAACCCCCACTTCACTGCAGTCTCCTTTCAGGTATTTGTAGAGAATGATAAGGTCTCCTCTGAGCCTTCTCGTCACCAGACTAAACCCCCCAAGGTCTCTCAGCCTTTCCTCATCACATTTGTGCTCCACAACCCTTCACCAACTCCGTTGCCCTTTTCCGGACTCGCTTCAGCACTTTAATCTCTCTCTTGTGAGGGACCCGGAACTGAACACAGGACTCAAGCTGCAGCCTCACCAGTACCCAGCACAGGGGGACCATTGCTGCCCTGGCCCTGCTGGCTATGCTATTGCTGATACAGGCCAGAATGCTGTTGGCCTTCTTGGCTGCCTGGGCACAAGCCTGGCTCATGTTAAGCAGCCATCAATCAGTACCCTCAATTCCTTTTCTGCCAAGCAGCTTTCCAGCCGCTCCTCCCCAAGCCTGTAGCATTGCATAGGGTTGTTGTGGCCCAAATGCAGGACCCAGTGCTTTGACTTTCTGAACCTCATCCCATTGGTTATAGGCTGTCAATCCAGCCTGTCCAGATCCATCTATAGAGCCTCCCTGTCTTCCAGCAGATCAACACTCCCACACAGCTTGGTGTCATCAACAAATTTACTGAGGGTGCACTCAATCCCCTCATCCAGATTATCAGTGAAGATATTAAACAGCACTGGCCCTAACACTGGGCCCTGAGAGATAGCATTAATGACTGGTCACCAACAAGACATGATAACGGAGCCCAAAGAGTGGTGGTAAATGTTATGTAGCCAGTTTCCAACCCGGTGAAAAATACACCTATCCAGGCCATGAACAGCCAGTTTCTCCAGGAGAACACTGTGGGAGACAGTGTCAAATGCTTTACGTAATTCCTAATAGACAATGTCCACAGCCTTTCCCTCCTCAACCAGGTGGGTCACGTTATTGCAGAAGATCGGGTTGGTCAAGCAGGACTTTCCCTTCATGAACCCATGCTGACTGGGTGAGATCCCTGTGTTTTCCCACACGTGCTTTATAACCTCACTTAGGATCATCTGCTTCATGACTGTTCCTTGCACTAAGGTCAGGCTGACAGGCTTGTAGCTTCCGGTGTCCTGCTTCCTGCCCTTTTTGTAGAGATGTGTCATGTTGGCCAGTCTCCAATCCTCAGGGACCTGCCCACTAGACCAGGAAGCCTCAAGATATCAGGTTTTATGATGAGTTAGGGCGGACACAGAGTTGGTTTGTGTTCTCAAAGTTCATATGAGGCAGGAAAAGCTCTATGAACATATTTGCTAGATGGCAGTTGGGCCTCTTGGGATTTCCCATTTGGCTTTTCCATGAAATAACAAGAAAAAATCAGATCTCGCTCTAGGCTGTGCCATATTTCCATACATATGTATATATACACATGCATGCACATATCTGTATGTCATCTGTGCTGGTTTTATTGCCATTTTTAAGTTAACATGTCATACTTTTAGAAGAGAAAGTGAGAAGCCAGGGGGAAGTTGTAATGAAGCAATGAGCTAGTTTGATTGGGATCAAGTTCAGCGATGTATCCGCTGCCCTTTGCTACTCATCAAAGCAAAGTGGCTGCAAACCTGGCTTAAATGTAATCCCTTCACAGGCAAATTTTGACTTGGTGAAGGAAAAGCTTTCCTGCTGAAAATGAGGGGAAGTTTTCTCTGCATTTTAAATCAGAGGGCAGGAATGCAAACAACTCAAGTATTTTCCATTCCGAGATAACTGATGTGCAAAAAGGCAACTGAGATTATCAAGGCCAACAACTGATATTTGAGGTAGTCCTTAAATCTTGCTTTTGCACTGCAAATCCTTATTAGGGTGTTTGAAAGTGCAACCCCAGCCTCTTCTTCTGTTTGTGTTGGATTCTGTCACCTTGGAGAAGGTTGCAAGCCTAAACACATCCTCAGCAGCAAACATTGCCCCTTTTAAAGAGGACAGGTGAGTAGATTTATAGAGGAGACTATTGCTGAAGGTAATTCCTCATCCAGTTGGTTTGGAGACCAAGCAGCTCAAGGTACCATTATGCTTTGCAATGTTTTTTGTGGAGGAGTAGGTGGTAGCGGATGGTCTTGCACTTGCAGGGGAGTTTGGAGAAGTGTATAAAGGACGCCTGAAGCTGCCTGGCAAGCGGGAGATCTACGTGGCCATCAAAACACTCAAAGCTGGCTATTCCGAGAAGCAGCGCCGGGATTTCCTGAGTGAGGCCAGCATCATGGGGCAGTTTGACCACCCCAACATCATTCGGCTGGAAGGGGTGGTGACCAAAAGCCGACCAGTCATGATCATCACTGAGTTCATGGAGAATGGGGCCCTTGACTCCTTTCTGCGGGTAAGATGCTGGCATACATCTGCCTTAATCAGTTAGGGCAGGTGGGTAGTCCTCTGTGGAGGTGCAGCATCGTCCTAAGATTGGGCTGAGCAGCTCTGGGGTCGTATGCTCATCCCAGTGCCTGCTCTTTCTGATTGCAGCAAAACGATGGGCAGTTTACAGTGATCCAGCTGGTGGGGATGCTCAGAGGAATTGCTGCTGGGATGAAGTACCTTGCAGAGATGAATTACGTGCACCGAGATCTGGCTGCCAGGAACATCCTAGTCAACAGCAACCTGGTGTGCAAAGTGTCTGACTTTGGCCTCTCGCGCTATTTGCAGGATGATACGTCTGACCCTACCTACACCAGCTCCTTGGTATGTACCTTGTGAGGTTTTTTTTTTGCCCAGCATCCCCAGTGCCGGCCCTGCATCTGCTGCCAGCTGGACCTGGGAGAAGGGCACTGGATGTATGCTTCAGAGATTCTACCATGGGTGGGAACATTTCAGGAGGGTTCCCACCACACAGGCCCATCCTCTTTTGCCTCCTTTCTCTTCCTCCCTTTATGTTTTTTTGCATCACTCCTCCTCCAAGCACCTTTCTGCCCTTGGCAGTTTCCAGATAAGCCCCTTCCTTCTCCATGAAGGGAAGGTGCATGGAGGAGTCACAGCAGAGACAGTAAGGGAGATCACAATGTCTCCCAATGGCACAGCGATGGCATTTTAACTCCCTGGTGCTCCAGGTCTGGTCTGCCTTTCTCTACTGAAAGCTTGTTCCAGCATTAATTAAAGAGTCTAGCCTAATGGGAGTTCTGCTGTTCTGGAGCCACCCTTCTCATCCTTAATTAACTCATTTGTAGGTAATGGCAGCCCCACTGTCCTTTTGCTCACTGCCACCCCAGGGGACACCCAACTCCCCACTATGACCATTCTCTGGCCTTAGTGGTGTTAAAGGTGATTAGAGAAGAAGGAAATGAGCAATCCCTTGGCCTTATCTAATTGATTAATTAAAAGACTGTACACTGGGTGCAAGCACAGGGCAGCACTGACTCCTGTAGAAGCAGTTTCTTGAGCTCCAGCCTTCAAAGTGGGAAACCCATGGAGTGCCTTTAGGGCTGACCTTGTGTTTTAGCCCAGTTGCAGCCCATTGCTCTTCATCCCCTGCTCATGGGATGTTTCCCCCCTACACTGGACCTCCTCCACTCCTTGCTCAGATGTGTCCTGCAGGCAGTGGCCTTGGCTTATACACCCAGCAGTAACTGAGGTATGAAGTAGCCTTTCCACCACCTTTAGAGATAAAAGAGGTTGTCTCATCTGTGCTTTTATTTAATTTAGGCCATAATAGATCTGCCCGGCAGCTGGGAAGTGATGCTGTGCCTGTGATTACATCACTCTGCCTCCCACAGCAGGTTTTTAGCTCTGGGGAAAAGGCAGGAAAAACAACCTAGCAGTTAAGTTCTCCATTTGTAGTTATTCAAATCACATTTTTTGCGATTCATCTTTCAAGAGCAGCTGACACTTCAGCAGAAAGCCTACGCAAAACAATTGCACTGAACGCTTTACAACGCAGTTCTGCCCCCAGTAAATACTGGACATGTCTGTGGTTTTCCTTCATCCTTTGGCTGGTTTTGCTGTTATTTCAGGGTTGCTTTCCCTTGGAGCATTTCCTCTGTACACACTGTCCCTCCACAGCATCACTGCCCTCTTGGCATGGCCTCCAGCCCTTCCCATTCTGCCAGGAGCTAATGGGATGGCTTGAGACACTGAGCCTGATTTTGAACCTTTAGGAGAAATGAGGGGCCCTGTGTCAAAGGTGCTTTCCTATTTCTGTGCTTTCTGAGCCTCCTTTGAAGCTTAAAGATGTTCTCCTATTTGCATCCCTCTCCAGAAGTGGGGCTGGAATGACCTTCCAGCAGTTGTGGGAGCCCAGATGATGCTGAAGAGAATGCTTTTAGGTTAGACCTTGTTTCCATTGAAGGCCAATGCATAGGGATAGCTGTGGCTTCTTAAGCTGTGATAAGCACTAATGCAGTCCTGCTAATAGCCCTTGTCACCTGATGTCTCCCTGGGTAAGGGACCTGTAGGGCAGCCGGAGTGGGGAGGTGTCATTCAGGGGTCTCATGTGAGTGGGATAAACCCTTTTGTTTTGCTTAGTGAGGCCTTTCTGTGCAGGTACATGATACATCCATGGATATGTTTTTGGCTCCTGTCTCCTCATCACATGGGGTACCACCAGCTCACTCCTTGGTGGCATCCCCAGGACTGGCAGCCAGGGCTGTACAGAATGGCTCCAACCCTGGCTCATGGATGTCCAGGCTCCTCTGCCAAAGAAGCTGTTTCTCAGCTGCTCTCCCTTTTTCCTTAGGGGGGGAAGATCCCTGTCAGGTGGACAGCACCAGAGGCCATTGCCTACCGCAAGTTCACCTCGGCCAGTGATGTCTGGAGCTATGGCATCGTCATGTGGGAGGTGATGTCGTTTGGGGAGAGGCCCTACTGGGACATGTCCAACCAAGATGTAAGCACTGGGGGTCATTCACACAGCCCTGGAGGTGGTGGTGGGCTCATCCCTGAAACAAGCCCTGGCTGAATGGTTATCTGCTCTTTCACGGAGCCTCGGCAGCACTCAGTTTTGGAGATGAAACAGGCTAGGGAACAGGAGGATGCAAGGAGGGAAATTGGGAAGAAAAGCCAGTGGGCTGGTAATTGGACTTCAGCAAGCCGCAGGCTCTTTGAAAATGTTCAGAGGGTTTGCAAGCAGGGAAAGAGCTTTGGTAGTTGGACTGCTGTACTCCGATGCGATCTGCTGAGATAATGAGTGGCAGCTCTCCGCAGAGAGGAACTGCGGTGCGCGGAGCATCAGAGCAGAGATTAACCTCTGAGAGCCCCAGCTCCGTCGGAGCCAGGAGAGTCTCCTCCTGCTCCCTTTGCTGCTGATCAGATGGGCTGGCAGCTGCCTTCCCAGTCTGTGGCAGCACTGCCTGTAGCACCTCTGCCCGCACAAGGAGCTTGGCTTGGAATGAAGAGTGGCAGGGGTGGCTTACCCATTGCTCTGGCTGTGTTTTCCTCCTATATGAGAACTCCAAGTTCCTCATCCTCCTCACATGCTCCTTTCTCCCCTGCTACCCTGCAGGTCATCAATGCTATTGAGCAGGATTACCGGCTCCCACCACCCATGGACTGTCCTGCTGCCCTGCACCAGTTGATGCTGGACTGCTGGCAGAAGGACCGCAACACCCGTCCTCGCTTCACTGAGATAGTCAACACCCTGGATAAAATGATCCGCAACCCGGCAAGCCTCAAAACTGTGGCTACCATCACCGCTGTGTGAGTCTCCCAGAGTGTGGGGGATGCTCTCAGGTCTGCATCCCAAGCCATGGTAACAGGCTCCCTGCACAGCTTGTGCTGCTGGAGGGAAGGATAGGAATTCATCAGTCGTTTGCCAGGCATGGGGGGTTTCTGTCTTTGCTCTGCCTGACAGGCAGACAAAGAACACATAGTTTTCAGTCAAGCCACAGCAATAATTCATTGCTATTGATTCTTTATGGAGTGTGACCCTATGGGTGCAGTGTCTGTTCTGCCAGTGTCTCTGTCCCTGTAGCTCCTGCAGCTTGATTACAATGTGGGGTTGCAAAGTGCTGCTCAGCAGAGCAGTATTCCCATGGGACAGGCCTTCCTCATGTCCTTCCTTGTCTCAGACATGTGGTGGAAGCAGGGCAGTGCTGGGGGATGCACAAGAGCACAGGCTTGGGAAGGGCATCTGTGCACTGGTGGGCTCTTGTATGGCAGTCCCTAGGCACTGGTTGGGCTTGTCGCCAGTGGTGTGTCCTCTTGCAGGCCTTCTCAGCCCCTCCTTGACCGCTCCATCCCCGACTTCACTGCCTTTACCTCAGTAGATGACTGGCTGAGCGCTGTGAAGATGAGCCAGTACCGAGACAGCTTCCTGACTGCTGGCTTCACCTCCCTGCAGCTTGTTTCCCAGATGACATCCGAGTAAGTTGGATGCCATGTGAGGGTTGCCTGAAAGCTGGATTCTGTCCAAGGCCGGTTGGGGTTGCAGGGTGGTGGGAAGGTCAGTTTAAGGCACCTGCAAAGGAAAGGTGTGAGTATCTATCACCCTGGTCAGCTGAAGCACCCTGAGTCTGCAGGTGGCTGTGTTCACCATCTGGGGGTCAGTGTGTGGGTCTCCCTGCTCTTGGTCCCGCTTTGTCTCAGTGATGCTCACAGAGCTGCATTTGGGCACTGTGGCTGTTCTGCCAAAAGGCATGGACCAGCTGAGTTTAAATCCCTCACCATACCAGAGGCAGCAAACCAGATACACCAGACCTCAGCTGCCCACTGACATTTCTCTATTTGTCTTCCAGAGACCTCTTGAGAATAGGGGTGACTTTGGCTGGGCACCAGAAGAAGATCCTGAACAGCGTCCAGTCCATGCGAGTACAGATGAGTCAGTCTCCGACCTCGATGGCATGACATCCCTTGTTCAATGGGGAAGGGGATGGGGAGGGCATGTAGTGGAGGGGCAGAGGTGGGAGGGGAGGAACTGACAGGCCCCATGGGGCAGCGTTTGGAGAGGTGCTGCTGCTGCCTGGGGGACTGTGACTGCAGATGAAGGATGTTCCTGGGACTCATCTCTAACTGGTGACTTCCGTTCCTCACCAACAAAAGCACACTTACCAATGTCATGGGGAACAGCTTATAAATACATATAAATATGTACAAATCATATATTTAAAAAACAAAACAAACACAGAAAAACAATGAAGACAAACCAATGTGCGTTGGGGAAGCAAACCCAAACCCTAGAGACCAGACTCCAATCCCAACACCAGTGAGCAGTGGTCAAAACTGAGAAGGGGAAAGGGAGAGGCATGAGATGGAGCGTCCTATCCGGAGGAACCATCTTCCTTTTCTTCTTTTGACCTCCCTCCCTCCCCTGTCCTTCCCTGCTCACCCGACTCCCTTCTCTGCTCATGGACTGGGCGGAAGTGTCCTGAAGACTTCTCCACAGCAATCTGCCATCCCACCTGGGTGCCGCTCCAGCAACTACCAAAGGACTTCACTGACCACTGCATGGAGGATCCGACTCAATCCAGTTAATGTCTTCATATTGAAGAAGTGATGTACCTTCAATAGAAAACCTTGGGGTTTTTGTTTTGATTGTTTCTTTCTTTTTCTCTTTTGCTTGCATTTTTTTTTTCCAAAAAAGGGAAAAAAAGGATTAAAAAAGATACCAATCCACCCTGGAAAACAGAAAGAGGTGTTCCCGTGTGTGTGTGCGCTCGTGCGCGTGTGTACGTCGTTACCCTACCGTGGACTCACTGCTTGTCCGTAACCGAAGATCACCGCTGACCCTGCGGCCAGCAGCCAGCTGGTCCCCAGCCCAGGGGGGAACAGGGGTTGTGCACACAGCTCCCAGGAGTGGGAGGGAGCAGGGAAGTGCCCAACAGCACAGCATCCTGCAAGCAAGGAGGATGCCAAGGGCCGGCTGGTGCGATGGGGACGGGATGGGACCAGAGGAGCCGCTGTGTGGTTGTGACTGGGTTGGTGACTGCTGGAGAAAGAGGAGAGGTGCTCTGGGAAACAGACTGCTAAGGCCTCCCAAGCCTCGGCGATGCACGGAAGATGGCTATGGAGGACTTTTTTCCCCATCTTGCGGACCTAAGGATTTTGACCTTGATTTACAGACTTAGGTTTCATGGCTTCAGAGGTAGGTCCATTAGTCTTGTGTGTGTCTCTGTTCATCCATCTGTCCTTTCTCTGTGTTGTACTACTTGCTTCCTTAAAGCCTCTTCCAGTGAATGTTTCCCTGTGTTTAATTTGATTTTCTTTTTGTTCCACCGTCGGTCTCCTTTGCAAATTGATCTAGTTGAAATTACTAGACGCGTGTCAGTGTTTACACAGAATATTGTAAGACTGGGCAATCTAACTTCCCTCTGTGGATCGCGCTGAGAGTTTATAAAATGAATGGACTCTTAATAAGGCTTTTACTTAGATGGTTGTGTGCAGTCTGTAATGATCCATCACTGTGGTCTTGCAGGCACTGCAATGGCAGCAAGCGGCACCCACATGGCAGGGAGAGCAGCGGCACGGGCAGGCTGCCCACTGTGCCTCAAGGGCTGCTGGTCCCTGCTGTTATTCAGTGGTTCATACATGTGTGAGAAACTTTATGTCCTCCTCAAGCATCCACCTCCACTGTGGGATGCCCCACGTCTGCTTGCACCATGTTGCATTCATGTTGTGTTGGATGTACTGCATCCTCCTGGGCTGCAGGGATGCCCCACATCCACCTGTGCTGTAGGGATACCTTGTGTCTATGCTGTGGGGGTACCCATATCTGGCTGTGCCATGGGGATGCCCTGACCATCAGTGCCTGGAGGATGTCTCATGTCCACCTGTGCTGTGGGTTTTCCCCCTTGTTGTTCCTTGCTGTGGAGATGCCTCACGTTCAATCACACCATGGGGTTGCTCCTAGTCCATCTGCACCATTGGATTGCCCAGCGTCCATTTGTGCAGTGGAGATGCCTCACCAGATTTGCTTGCTGCCACTGAGTGCCAGAGACAAGCTCTTCCTCTGCTGTCACCAACACCTGTTTATGTGTCCTGGGTATGAGCGTTGTCGCCTGTGCTGGGGCCATCAGGCTGCTCTCTGGCTAGGGGACCCCCTTGTGTCCTATGGGGAGTATGTACTTGGCTCAGGAGGATGGTGGCTGACACCACCAGCAGGTGAAGGACCCTGGTGATTGGGTGCTTTTTACACCTGCAATTTTAGTTCTTTAATTGCCTGAAGAAGATGACCCCCTCCTCTGCTGAAGAACAGGAACTAAAAAGATGCAGGAATGAGCTTGTTTCAAATCACTGAACTCCCCCCAGAGAAAGAGACAGAGAGAAACTCCCCTTGTTTACAACAGCAGGGACTGCTCCTCGTCCTGTCTGATAGACGATCACTAATACCTCTTGGGATACTCACGGCACAAATCTGTATTCCAGGATGTTGTCACACGGAATACAACATGCAGATGGAGTGGGTGCTATGCATGCTAATATGCTACCTCACCACATTGATATTCGCTGGCAGTGAAGGATCCTTTGTGGGTTTTTTTATGATTTCTCTTTTATTAGAAGGAAGCTAAAGGCATTTAAAGAAGCAAATGACAGCAACACAGGCTAAATATCAAAACCCCACCTTTATGACTCCCCTGCTGTATGTCGCTTGGCCGCACAAGCACTTGTGAAGCAGCTGGTCTGGCAGCCCCACTCTGCGTCCTCCTGGATGGAGGGACGATGTGATGGCACCACAGCCCTTTCTTAGCATAAAGCCTGTAACATGAAGCATTGAGTTCTGCACATCCAACCCAGCAGATGGGGTACCCACAAGTGGATAAACTGGCTGCCCAAGTGCTCAGATGCTTTCAGAGATAATGAATCCTGCTTTACATCTTGGTTTAATTTCCCAGCATGGATGATGCTGATGACCTTCCCTGGTCCTTGGCTCACCTGAGCTTCAAACACCCATAGACAAAGTACTACCACTGCCTTGCCCATGGCATGGTGGCTGCAGCAAGTTTCTGGCTTGCAAAGAACTTGTGCTGTGGATGTCAGCATGGAAAGGAAGCACATTTGGGCCCCAGGACTGCCACTATTGGAGGAGGGAGAAGCTTTTGTCTGAGAGTGGCACCATGTTTGCACAGCACAGGTTTGCAGCCTTCCCCATGCTTCAGGAATGATAGCATTATCTCTGCCTAGTCATGACAGCATCGCTGTGTGTCTTTGGACTGGCTCTTCTTTTCCTTCATCAGATGCCGAGGAGGAAGCTCTCACCAGGGTAGGAGGTGCAGGGCCCCATCAAAGGGGTGCTGCCTAAGTCAAGGGGTGCTGCCTAAGTCAAGGCTTGCTGCCAGCATTCAGTCATCTGTGTCAAAATGAGACTCCTGAGTGGTTGGCTGGTCATTGGTTAGTCCAGGTCATTTAAGAAGTCTCCTTCATTAGTGAAGTCATGGAGAAGCTGTCAAGATGCTCTCACTGCCTTGTGCAGAGATGGGGCAGTGGTGGGACCTGGGACTATGTTTTGTGCACTGAGGAATGGTGCAGTTTTGGATCCATTGGATGCTTTGCCAACATGGAGCAGTTCTGCCAAATGTAGGGAAAGAATCCCACATTTGGCAAAAAGAAAAGAAATGGAAAGAAAAAACCAAAAATGAAACCACTAACTGTAGTCTAAAAATGAAAGCTGCCATTTCACATTGCTTTCTGATCCACTGGAATGCCTTTCTTAGATCCCAAAGGGTAAGGGATGGCTCAAAAATTATCCCTCCACCTCCAGTTTTGGTTTGCACAGAAATGAAAGTTAGAAAAAGGTTTTCTGGTCAAAATTAACCAACTCCTTTCCTCTAGGCTGGGTTTTATTCATCACACAGGGTCCTGGTAGGTTCTTCTGCCATGTGCTAGTGCTGGGAGGTGCCCTTCACTGGTGGACTCTGCTGGGGTGGGTTGTAGCTTATTGTAGCTGAAGCTGACTAATGGCACCTTGCTCCTCTGGCTGCTTCTGCCTCTGTGCTTAGGAGCGGCACTTGGATGCGGTTGCTCACCTGGGTTGCCTTCGAGTTAGCCCACCTCGTGCTTGCTGTGCTCCTGTCCTTTCACAGGAATGCTTGGCAGTTGTCAGCTCCTTCTCTACATTCCTATGGCAACTGCAAAAACCTCAGCCCTTTTGTGTCTTTTGTGTGTGTGTCTGTGTTGGCTTTGTCTTTTTTTTTCATGTCGTATTATGTTAAAAAAAATGGAATTTTGCTACAAAAACCCTTTTCAGACCTTGGCCTCAGCTCTTGGTGTGAGAGTGAGTGGGCAAGGTGATCACATCTGGACTGGGTGTTGCCAACTGGCTTCACATTGCCCTCTCCCTTCTGCATCCTTCAGTGCCAGCCCCCCCGTGTAGCTCCCCACATCCCCCCACAAAAACCCCCACTGACAATTCAGCTGCATCTTTTCCCCCAGGGCTCTGCTGTGTCTTTTGTACAACCCCATCCCTGGTGGGCTGTGCTTTACACAGTGGTGGAGGCAGCAGCAGCTTTCTCAATAGCAGTAATTAAAACGAGATGTTGTGTCGCTGCAAGCGAAGGTGAACTCAGCCACTTGCACATCCAAGGCAAGAAGGGAGCTTTTGAACATGGAAGAGGAGCATGTATTAATAGCATTATTATGTGCCTCTTTCTAGAAAGAAAAAGAAAAAAAAAGGAATGTATTTTATGCCATTTAATGACCTTCAAATTAACAGTTCTTTGAAAGCACTTATGTATATTTAATTTTAAATGTTGCTGCAAGTCAGAGCGGGGCTTGCGATGAAAACAGCAGGCAGCCGGTTTTTAAATAACAGCGAGTTCAGACCATTATTTCTGAGCCTGTCAGCTTCTGGTGCTTGTAATGCTCCTTTCCCTAGAGAAAATGGGGATGTCTCTCCTCCTATTCCTCTTCTCTTCTCCTGTGCCCCAGGAGCTCCCTTGCACCAGCCTGAGCCTTGCAGGTTCTCTTCTGCTTTCTTTTCCTCTTCAGGGCAATGGCATCCCCTTGGCGAGCCAGTGGGGAGGATGCTGATTTGGAGTGAGGGAAGGGTTGTATTTGGGTCGATTTGTAGAGGTGTTGTCAATAAAGCTGGCTGCATCAATGCCTGCTGGTTGAGGACATCCCTCTGGGAGTCAGGGAGGCATCACAGCTGTCCTGTGGCCTAGCATAAATCATTGGGCATCGCCTATGGAGGGGTTTTTTGCATTGCCACCAACACCTTTGTTGTATGATGGGGAGAACCATGTTTGCATTTGTTGGGGTCTGAATTAATGTTTTTGCCTCTGATCCATAAAAGCTGCCAATATATTTGAGCCATTCTATGTTCACTTGGAAATCATTACTCTTAAACATCGAATTTGACTTTAAGGAAAAAGGGATCAATTGGTTTCTAAGATGAGGAATGGATTTATAGACCCTGCTACAGATTTTCAAGCTCTCAGAAATGTTCTGCAGCTCCAAGGCCAACCATCCTCTTCCAACTGCATGTGGAAAGGGAGGCGGTTTGGGCCAGGGTTTCACATGCAGCTCATGCATTCATCCAGGTGCTGTGTGTCTCCTGCTTCCTTAATGTCCCCACTGTGCAAGGAGCTGCAGGGGATTATTTAACCATTGTGTCATCATCTGCATTGGTGTCTCTTCTGTGAAAGATCCTACCAGAGTGGATGCTGATCTAATTATGACTTGGGAGCCTTCCACGTTATCTTCAGAGCCTGAAGAAGACCTTTTTCAGCAGTTCCCAGTGAAATCTCTTCTCAGTTTCAGAAGAGCCAGAAAGTTCCTAAGTGATGATGGAAAACAGACAAAGTTCATGCCCATGGGACTCCCATGGCAAGTTATTTCACCCTGTCAGTGATTACTCTATTGCTCCTGTTTCAGTTTATATTTTTCATAGAATCGGTTTGTGTTGGATGGGTCCTTTAAAGATCATCTTGTCCAACTCTCCTGCCATGGGGGAATGGCTGTGCTCAACCTTCTCCAAACCCTGCCTTGGGGAGGTGTGACAGCTGCCATTATGTTGTGTTCTCCCAGCTTTGGTGCGCCTGGGTTGTGGTTCTGCATCTGTGTCTTGGGGGATGTCTGCTGGCTTGTGTCCATCTGTCATTAGACCATGATGGACTATATTGCTATCCCAGGGTTTGGCTTGGAAAGAGGAGCAGATGCAGCTGCTCTGATCATGAGAGGAAATGTGAGATGGGAACCAGGCAAATGCCTTTGGGTACTGTAAGTATCCATGGCACTAAATTTGGTCTCTTGGTTCATAGAATCCTAGATTGGTTTGAGTTAAGAGGGACCTTAAAGCTTGGAGAAGTTCATGTCTGAGAAGCAAATCAGTACTAGGGAAGGAAACTCATCTTCCTATGGTGACTATGGTACCATTCAGATGGGCCTTTCTGGGTTGTTATCGCTGCTGGCACTCTGGGGACAGTGTCCCAGTGTGTCCCATCTGCTTCAGCTATCCTACACAGTGCAGCATTGTGAGTATCCCTCCAGCCTGGGATTAGCTGCCTGCTCCGTCCCCATCTGTGTCTGAGCATCTCTATTGCTTCTGCTCTCCTTCCTCTGGCCACTGGCCCTTAAAATGCCGTGAAGCCCCTGGCTGCTGCATGCCTCTGTTGTGCCTGTTTTAGGGGGATCAGTGGGTCCCAGCAGACTTTAACACACAGATGGCAAGTGGAGGAGAAACCAGCTGTATTGTGAGGTGAGGCGACTGTGGACAGAGTAGCTGTGGTGGTGGCAGAGGCAGGATGGCATTGAGGTCTCCCAGCCCATCTCTGGAGGGAAGTGCTGGAGAAGGTTAATCTGGACAAGCTAGCTGCATGAATTTTAAGTGGATTAGCTGAACTCTGCTCCTTCCCAAAACAGACTTGCCCTTTCAGGGTGGATGTGCAAGTGGATTAGGCAAAAATCTACTTAAGGCTGTGTTAATTCTGGGTAAGTGTGGGGGGATTAATGCCTATCCACTTAAAAAGTTAATTGGAGTGAACTTTTCTCTGTGTCCCCAAGCAAACAAGCTTTCCCCATCCACCAGCCTGTGCTGTGGCTTCTCCTTCTCTGCTCTCCTATCCTGTACCTCGCCCAGGAGCTGACATCATGGTGGGTGCTCCTCTCTCAGTGATTATCCTCAGGGGTCTTATTAAGCAATTGAACCCTTGCAAGAAGGTAGGGGAGAGAGATGCCCAAATGGGGACAGAGCTCCAGGAGGCTCCTGCTGAAAGGGCAGGAGCTGGGCCAGAGCCTGAGAAAGGCTCTCAGAAGTGGTTTGTGATACAGTGATGGCTTTGGGGGCAGTTCCACATGTGCCTCAATCCCTGACCTGCACCAAAGATGCTCCCCTTTTCCACAGCAGCACTCAGGAATAGCAGCTGGGTTTGCAATGCCATCCATCCTTTGATCATTTGGGGTATTTGCAATTCTGCCTGGGCTGTCCTATTCCCATGAACACGGAAAGGGAGAGCACCCAAGGGCTGGCATGCTGCCTGCATCCCAACCACGATGCTGGTGCTCCTACAGCTACACTGATGCTGATAACACCTTCCCTTATGGGATGCCTTCTCATCTCACAAGTGTGGCCTTTTTATTGCTATTTGTGTCATGCCAACAGTTACAGGCTGAGATCAAAGCCCTCTGTGCTGCACTGCTTGCAGGGGCTCCCACGCCAGAGCATGGGAAGAAGGATGTACAACAGGGGGTGATTCAGTGATTGTGTACCTGGGGGATAATCAGATGTGCTGCCCCCTCCCCATCATCTCCTGGCTGCTCATGACCTTACCTTCGGGTCCTTTGGGATCATTGCAGATCATCCATAGCCGTCATGTCATCGTCTGTCCCCTCCCCTCCCCGGGAGAGGCACAGGCTCCTCAGGGGAATATAAACCTCACACCCTTTCCCAACTCCATTGCTTCCGGGCAGGTTGGGTGTCTGTGGCTAACTGAGCTGGAAAAGCCCACAGGGAGAAGGCGGTGCTGGAGCCATTGCTGAGCTTCAGCTTTAATGTGGCCAAATCCATGGCCGATACCAGTCGTTGTCACCCCACTGACTTGGGTGCAACCACCTTGACTTGCAGCCCTGGGTCCCTGTGGACCCATCTGGCTCAGCAGTGTGTTCAGCAGCATCTGCTGCACCCTGCGTCTGTTGCCTTCTGTAAAACATCAGTTGGTATTTCTGTTGTCACTGGTTTTTCAGCCGTTTAGCTGCTCTGCTCCCATTAATGCTAATGGGAGCCATGAGACTGACTCTCCAAGCACTGAAAATGGACCCCAGTGCATAAGGAATATGCAATATCTTTTCCCCCAGCCAAAGCTTTTTTTTTTTTCCCAAGATCATCTCAATTTCTCTCTTGCTTTTTCCCATGCCCCTTTTTCTGCCAAACACCAAATTACTAAATAAAAGTTTCATTACTACCCAGGTTTGCTAAAAAAATTATTTTCATTCAGGCGAATGATGAATTTTAAGAGCACTGAAATGTCAGACACAGCTGGAGTTGTTTTTTTGAAAGCATTGGTATGCTCAGAGAGGCACAGAGGCACCCGGCAATAATTAGCCATTGAGCCCCAGTTGTCAGTGGCCCAGCAAAGGGACACAGCGGTCAACTGCTTTGTTATTTAATGTGGTGCCTTTATGTTTCCAAGCTGCAGCTGTATATTAAAAGCATCTTTGCCTCTCCAAAGCAGCTAAATAATGGGATTTTGCTGCTGCACAGCACTTGTTGGTTGCAGGGTGAGAAGGAGATGCTCCTGGTGCTGCTCTTCTAGTTTGGAGACCTTCTGGCTTCCCCCTGGCAGCAGAGAAAATGAGTGGGTTTTGTTACACTGGAAAGAGTGATTTCCTGGTACCTGATGGTTTGCTTCTGCTTTAGACCTGAGGGTGCTCATACTGCAGTGGGAGGGGAGAGAAAGAAAAGCATTATCACTGCTGGGATACATGGTAACCCTCCCACCCCCAAAATCAAGGCTAAGTCTCTGCTCGCTGAAGCATCTCATCTTCACAAAGAAATGTGTCTCTTCCATTCCTTTTTGTTCCCCCAAGGAAAAAATTGAGAGCTTTCAGTGAAATCATCACTTTTCTGACAGCATAATAATTAATACTGCGTTTTGTGTTTTTTTTTTCCTTTCTTTCTTTGAGAGGCTGGATCTGCTGTAAGAAGTCTTTGGGTTCTGCTGGGTGCAGTTGCCACTGGCTTCAGGACAAAGGGGCTCAGCATTCCAGCACATGGTTTTGGGGAGGTGCCGCTGCATCTCCCAGTGTGGGACATGCTTGTTCTCATCCTCTTCTCATTTCCCTCCTTGCAGGGGCATCGAGTCCAGCACCACAGCGGCACTGGAGAGGGGATTGACACTGGTCCCTGGGGACCGCTGCCCTCCGCCACCCATGAGATGATGATGGTGATGCCCCCTGAGCCGCAGCGTGCCCCGTGCCAGCCAGCCCTGCCCTGTCCTGTACATAACCAGTGAGATGTCTGTAAAAGATTTCAACCCTTGTAATTTTTTTTGTCCTCCCTCCCCCTGCCTCCTTCCCCAGTTTGTTGATTGTGTTGAAATTGTCGGAGTTTGTAACGGTAACTTTCAGAGAATATTGTACTAAAGAGAAAATTGCACTCAATAAAAATGATGAAATAAGCCTGATCCCTCTCCTTCCCTTTCCCAAGGGCAGCCTTTCTGCTGCCTGTTTCTCCAGCTCGGAGCTGGGTAAGTATTTGCCATGAATATTCATTTGGGGAACTGGCGGCGCTCCATCGCTCCTTGACTTACCTCAGATTTTGATGTCTATCAGATTTGGCTCTCCAGTTTGTAAATGAAGTGACTCGATTCTCAGCGATCCCTATCGGAGGTTGCTTGCTGCAAAAAGCCAGGAGAAGGAATTTTTTTGGCACAGGTTTCTCTGCAGAGTGCGTTTCAAAGTCCTGATGTGGAGTTGCTAGGGGAAGCCACACTGGAAGTGCTGACTGGGATGAAAGTGCCGCCTGTGCTGGGGGAGCACAGTGGCTCCTCACCTCCCCAGCCTTGGTGGAGCCTGTCGATTAAAAGGCCGATGCTCAGCTTGAACATGCTTGCCTTAAGGATTACTGTAAATGATTGCAGGAAAATGGATTCTTCCCTTTGCATTGGCTAGACTCAGGCTTTTTATCCACCCGGGACCATGCAGCCCATCCAGGTGCTGCTGCGTGAGATTAGCTGACCCTGCTGGCCTTGGGTGACCACAGGGAATGTCCTCCAGCCAGCAATGAGGGCTGGAATGGGATGGTTTAGGTTTTCATATATGTATATATGTATATATATAAACAGATAACTTTAGAAATACATCACCACCACCCAGGTATTTGGGGTTCAGAAAGAGGAGCTGCTACAGGGAGAGCTTTCAAGTTGTGGGATTCCCATGCCTCGTGGTTTTGGGGTAATCTTATGGGGAGGGAGGTGTCTGCTGTGGGTGGTGCTCGCGCATCCCTGAGGTCTCCGCTACCCTGTAATTCTCAGAGCGGTGGTATTGCTGATATGGGGCTTTCTCATGGCTGCTATCCAGAGATCTTTCCAAGTTCTTGCTGTGTCTCCAGGTCATTGAGAGCTGGCTTCTTTGCTGTAGGGTTTTCTTGAGCAAGACTGTTCCATGTGCTCATGGTGACAGCTCCGTGTCCCTGCAGGCAGGACTCTACTACCCTGGACCCACAGTGAGTTTTGCCTCATGCTTTGTGCACATGGGGAGAATGGCAAGCTTGGAGTAAATGGGTTTTTGAGGTGTTTTGATGGAGGGTTTTTAGCCAAACCCATCCTGACAAATGAAACCAGAACTCCTCTGCTACCAAATCCAGCCTCCTGGCAGGTCTTTGGACATGCAAGATGCAAGTGGGCAGCAGCTGATAGAGGACAGAGCTGAAACTGTTTGTGTGTCCTTAATTGAATAAATACTTGATTTAATGAGCTACCAGTGTTCATGTTTCTCAAATCCTCTGGGATTTGGGGCACAGAGAGGGTATATCCCTTACACAGGTTGCTCCAAGGTTTTCCTTTAAGTAACCAAAAGGCATTTACAGCCAGTGCTTAACGTTACCAAAGTAGCTTGTCTGGGAATAGCCTTTTAATAGGGTCTGGAGGAGCCCTGCTGTCAGTTTGATGGCTTAATGGGGCTCTGAAGGATGGCTAGGAGCTGTGTGGGGTCACTAACAGAGGCCAGAGCACTGGGACAATCCTTGATGCAGCTTCACCACGCTGATACAGGTTTATACAGCTGCAGGCTCTGTCCCTTGTAGGTTTTTTCCCCACAGGATGCAGTCACCTTCATCCCAGCTGGGACAAATCATTAGCCAAGGCCACACAGCATCCAGAAAACTTTGCCTGAGTTTTGACTACAGATACAGGCGTCTGTCACAGCCAGAGCAGGAGCTGACTCTCCAAATGAAAAATCCTTCCTTCATGGCTCTCAGGTTTGAGGAATGGAAGCAGCAGTATTGGCTACCAGCCCTCAGAAATTTCAGTATACCCAATACTCCAGCACACCAGCTCGATGCCAGCCTAACCCAGTCATCAACAGAGTATCTCCTGGTTGACCCCACCACATTCAGAAAATGGAGCTGGGGCTGCTCTCAACACAGGATGGGGAGGAGGAGTTCTGTGGGGTGCAATAGGGGGCTGCTCACCCTTGGGGTCTGGTGGGAGACAACTGCTCCTACTCCATTATTATGGGGCAAATGAGGCATCGGGCATAGCTCTGGCCTGAGGACAGCCCTGGCCATGGGGAAAAGAGGTGGCTGGGAAGCTACCGGCTGCACAAAGAGATGTGGCAGAGCAGCAGGAGGAGGTCTGAGGCACAAATCCCCCGTCCTCTCCCACTTCCCTCCTTCCCTCCCATGCTTGGCAATGAAAGACAAATAAAAGACAAGCCCAAGAGGACTATAGGCTAAATTGTAATTGGAGCAATATGGTCCGATTATAAAGTTATGTGCCAACCCGCATTAAGTGGCAGCATCTGCTGGAGTTATTGGAGATGCCTCATCGCCTATTAAAAGTGCTGGGTTTTTTCCTGGAGGACAAGCCTGGCAGGCTGCAGCGGTGCTGGAGAGCCTGTGCCGAAGCCAGGAGGGCTTGGATGGAGCAGGGCTGGGTGAAAGTCTCCTCCAGGCCCTGTGGGAGAGTTTTTGGGGAATGCTCTCAAGAAAGCCACCTCCTGTCACCAGCCAAGTTGCTTGTTTCTGTTTATCAGGTCACGCTGCATACACTTCCTAGGCAAGATGCACATGCATGCACCAACCTGTGTGTGTGTGCACAGCTTGCATCCTCCCTGCTGCCCAAGGTGCTTGGAACAGGGCAGGATTTACTCCACTCAATTACTTTTAGCTGGTTTCTAGTTACCTTCTTGATTAAACCTCGCTGTCCCCAAAGCCACCACCAGCACCAGGTATGAAACCCTCCAGCCTGGTTCGGCAACAGCTTGATGCTATTGATTATGCTCGTGCTCTGGAATGCTTATCTACCCGGACTTGTGCAAAGCATTTGACATTGTCCTGCATGGTACCCTTATCTCTAAATTGCAAAGGCATGGATCTGACAGATGGATCACTCACTGCATAAGAAACTGGCTTGATAGTTGCACTCAGAGAGTTGTGGTCAATGGCTCAATGTCCAATTGGGGACCAGTGATGAGTGGTGTTCCTCAGGGGTCAGTATTGTCACTGGCACTGTTTAACATCTTTGTGGGCAACATGAACAGAGGGATTGATGCATCCTGTGTGGCACAGGCTGATGTCCACTCTCATTGAAGGAACACAGAAAGTCCAAACCCTGAAACACCCATGCTGACTGCCTGAAGATCCCCTCACATCCTGGTGCTATGAGGTGGTCATTCCCACCCCCACTAAGAGGATGTTTTGCCCTCCCTGGACCGCTGCTGCTCTTGGCACATGGTACTGGAGCTGCTTCCAAGCCTTTTATCTGCCGGTGCCACACGCAGTCCATGCATTATTTACAGTGTGCCTTCCCAGCTCAGCACTGTGCGCCGAATTATTAATTTTCCTCATGGGCTTTTTCCATGGCTCTAATCAGGGTTTCTTAGTTCTTTATAAATACTAATGAATTTATTTCCCAATGCCCTTGTGAGAGAGATGGGGTACTGCATCTTCTTTACACACAGCGAGTTCCAGCATGGATCTGGGGACTTCAAAGCCATGTAGACACACCAGGAGGCTGTAAGTGCTGGTTTGGCACTTGCATGTTTGCTCCTTGGCTCCAGGTATCCCGGCAGGAGGGCAGATGATACCCACCCTGGTGCTGGCCCCCATATGGGTGATCCCTACTCAGCCTTTATCCCAACAGCACCTTCTTTTGGAAGACCCATCTTCCCTCTTGTATTTAGCATTTATTTGACCACATGGCTTTGCAAACATATGGGTGCAATGTCGTGTGTGGTGACTCCACCATGGGACTCCTGCACTGTGTGCACTCAAGGAAGCCTGTCAGCTTTAATGCTGCAGAAGAGGTTGCAGCTTTACATGCCGACCAGGTCTGTGTCTCCGCAAACAAGCTTTCCTTCCCTCTTCTCTGCTTTCTGAATTGCACCAGGGACCACAGACCTTACTTGCTGCTCCCTTGGACCTTTTTCCTGGGCACTGTACCCTCTGTCATTCCTGGTACTCTGGGCTCCTTGCGCTCCCCAGTTGTTCCTCACTCTTTAGGTGGCCTCGCGCTGCACAGAACCAGCATCTTTTTACCATGCTCACTTCTTATTTGCTGCTTTATGCGTGTCCCTCTGCCCAGCTGTCCGCTGGACCCCTTTCTTTCAGTTTTTCCCTCCTCCCAGCTGACTTGACCAGGGAATATGGAGAGGAGCAGCACATACTGGGGCAGCAGGTGTCAGGTCAGGACTGGTTTTAGCTTGGGGAGGATTCATTAACTGGGGTGTGATACATGCAATAGCTGGGAACCGGCTGGGAGTGTTGAACCCTGCTTATAAGGTGCTGAGCTGTGCTAATAAGCCTAATTGACAAACAAGGTGTCTCTGAGACTACTAATTAGCTCAGCTGAGCTGCATTGTGGGGTTGTAAGCTTGTGAGTAGCTGGGTAGTGCTGGGAGGGAGTTGTTGCCTTCATGGGGTCAAGCTGGACCAAGGTATTAGCATTCAAGACCTCTGTTGGAAGAAGTGCTTGCTTCTGCATTCCCTGAACTAGAGGAAGCCTCCTGAGCAACAGCAAACACCTATTTCCAGCCTATTCTCAGTAGGAACATGAATGTACCTCTGCTGCTACATCTACGTGGGTGCTACTACCACGTATGGAGATGGATTCAGCTCCTCTGCAAGAGCCTCCTGCTCATGGTGGGTAACTAACCCTTCTTCCCCATGTGCCTGGGGTACAAACCAGCTTAGGGAGGTGCCAGCTGGGTCCCACATTGGTATTATTGAGTATCTTAGTAAGGTCTATGAGGATAGGACAAGGGGCAATGGTTTTAAACTATAAGAAGGTAGATTCAGACAAGATATAGAATTTTTCACTATGAGGGTGGTGAAACACTAGAACAGGTTGCCCAAAGAAGTGGTAGGCTCACTATCTCTGGCAGTGTTCAAAGCCAGGTTGGATAGAGTTCTGAGCAACCTGGTCTAGCTGAAGAAGTCTCTGTTTATTGCAAGGTAGGAGTGCACCACTTAATCTTTAAGGATCCCTTCCAACCCAGACCATTCTATGATTCTGCATTGAGCCTCCAGTGTGCCAAACAAAACCAGATGCATCCAGCAGTGTATGGAGGAGATCCAGCTGTGTGTGTGCCCACTAACATGATGGATGAAGAACAAACCTTGTACTGTTCAGGGAAAGATTCTGATCCTCCCCTCCATCATCCCATCTCCCCATAAAATACAAACATTATAAAATCCCAGACTGATTTGGGCTGGAAGGGACCTTAAAGCTCACCCAGTTCCAACCCCCTGCCACAGGCAGGGACACCTTCCACTAGACCAGGTTGCTCCAAGCCCTTGAACACTGCCATGGATGGGGCAGCCACAGCTTCTCTGGGCAACCTGTGCCAGTGCCTCAGAACCCTCACATGAGGAACTCAAATGAGGAACTTCTTCCTCATTTCTGATCTAAATCCTTCCTCTGTCAGATTAAAGCCTTCCCCTTGTCCTGTCCCTACAGGCCCTTGTCAAAAGCCCCTCTCCAGGATTCTTATAGCCCCTTTATGCAATGGAAGTTGCCCTAAGCTGTCCCTTTCAGAAGCCTTCTCTTCTCAAGGTTGAAACAGCCCAGCTCTCTCAGCCTGTCTCCTGAGCCAAGCCCCTCCTGCCTTTGTAGCGTCCTTCTTCCTGAAGCTGTACCTGCTGGATCCTGGGCTCTAGGTGAGCTCAGTGCCAGCCCTGTGCTGTCTCAGTGTCATGCTGTGCTGATGCTATGTATCTCCAGCTCTGCCCTCCCTCCCTCCCTCAGCAAAGCTGTTCTCATTAGAGCAGAGACACCCGCATGGGTAGCCATGACAAGCAGCAATTATTGCACTGACAAAATAAAAGTTTTGAGTTGTTTTGCAAATATTTTTAAAGCCCTGATACAGCAGCAGAAGTGGGCGTAATTACACATAAAAATGTATCTCCTTTAGAGTCTTTTAATTATCTACTCAGGTGAACCATAATTTAAGGGGGAAATCTTTAAATCTGCTCATTACTAATAATAAAAAATGAGGCAGGAGAGTAGTGTTATTTTAAGGTAATTAAGAGAAGGTACAGGTGGATGGATGAGCTAGAGAGCAGGGATCTGTGCTGTGCTCTAAAGACCTTGGACTCTGTTCCCCTTCCCAATCACCACCAGTGTCCTTTCTCCTTGCTGGGCAGTATGGTAACATGTGGTGCCAATACTATTATATGCCATTACTAACTAGTCTTGTCATCAGCTTTCTCCAGCCTAGCTTTGTCAGGTCCTGCCCTGTAAACCCTGGGACCATTGGAAACTGCCTCTGAGACTTGTCTCCTTTTGTAGACCACTCTCCAGCAACACATCAGCAGAACCTCTGGAGACCAATATGCGATTGAGGGTTTTAGTGGGGATTGGGGATGGGAAGGACAAGCCAGCTCTCAAGACTGTCTGCTAGGGGTGGAAATCCATAGGAACACTTGGGATCAGATGGGCTGGGAAGAGCATTAGCTCTAGTCTACCTGGTAGTATTTGTTACTCTATCGTTTCTCTTTCCATTATGTGTTTATTTTGCTCACTAGTTTCATCCTGTTTTTCAAACCATATTCTCTTGGGGACCAGGCTGGTCACCTCCCAGCACTTGGGACTCCTTGCTGGTTACCAAGGTACCCACAACAGTGGTGGCAGCTATGTTATTCCAAGCTGAGTCTTGCATTAAATATAGTTCCAGGGCTGTAGTTTCTGCAGAGCATTGGTTTACCTGGGACCCTAACTAATAATTGTTTCCTTCCTCCTCTGCTGCTTCCATTTCTGAACTGCTGTCAGGTGAAGGACCTTTTAAAATAAGTTATATCCATCCAGTCTGCTGTAATCCATAGCTTTCCAATAGAAAAATGAGTGTTGAACTTTATTTTTCTTACAATGGCTCCTCAGAGCCCCAGGTAAGATAAAAACCTGGCTCTTTAGGGCTATGTGGTACTTGTCCTGCAGAGCCTGCAAGCAGAATAGATGATCCATCTTCTGTGGATGAAAGCTAAAGAACAAGTGGATAAGAGAACTTTTCCAGGAGTCTGGAGGCCGTTTGTCCCAGGGGTGCTGCAGATGCTCCTGTAAGACACACACCACCCTGCACTCACATCTCCCAGGGACCCAGCTAGCAAACAGGGAAATCCAGGCTGGTTTTAGCAGTGCACATGCTTCCTCAGAAGGACAGAAGGCCTTGCTGCCTGTCTGTGTCACTTCTGTTATCATGAATGTCAAGCACTTTACAAACAGAGGCATTAAATGTCAGATCCTGTGCCTTACAAGCCCTGCTTGTAACTTAAATGTTCAAACAAGCTCTGTGGTCATCTTATTCCCATTTTCTTTCTCTGATAAATGATGTCCCTTGTACCACTGCATTTTGAGGTGGGACCTCTGGACCGTCATCCCAATGTCCTCATCCTCCTTCCTGATGTTTGAAAATACTTAGGATCAGATCTCCACCTGGCCCTCTGCTTTAGAAAGAGTAACCAGCATTTGGGGTGACGTGTTCAGACCCCAGTGACTCTGGTATCTCCCTGTGCTAGTCCCTTTAAAAATCAGATCCAAGCCTTCCCTCTCAGCTGTGTCCAATTGAGGGTTGCTCTCCTCAAAAGCTTCAGCCTAGAGGTAGTTGCTCTATGACTTCTTGTGTGGCTTTGTCTTCCCTCTTCTTTTGGGTAAGTAAGATGAGTCATGCTTCATCTATTTCTCTCATCTCATACTGCAAACTATCTTGGGGCTTCTCTCCTTTCCTGGTTTTCTGTCAGTTCTATGTATTTGTAGGATAGCAACAGCACTCAAGGTGGCCCAGCAGTAATCTGGTTTGTGTCCTTAGGAAGACAACAAGGCTTCCCTGATCCTATATTATTGCTGTCCCCTTAGTGTTCTGTGCTAGTACTTTCCCCACCCCTGGCAGTGAGAATAGCCGCCACGGCTGCCAGCTCTCTGGTTGCTTGTCCTTGATGTAAAAGCTTTCCCCTAGGAACAAAGAATGTGCCAACTCCAAGTGCATAGGTGACATAAAATGCTAAGCTCTATTCCATTTGGCATCTTTGAGACGGGGTTTCTCATTTGCACTGTGGCATTGACACAGTAAAATAATACATAAAGCACACATAATAAATTAAAGCAAATACTGCATGCTGGTGCCCAGGAATTTGGAACTTGCTGCATGCTCTGTGTGGGCTAACTAGATGCATTTTAATAATTGCAAATGAACCTGTGGCCAAAGGATTCTTTACTGAGCACACCTGTAATGAATGCTGATGCTGCCCTTCCCAACAGAATGCTGATAATCACATTTGCAAGTGCATTAGAGCTGATTTAGGGGTAAACAATAGGTTCTATCCAAATTTGTTTTACAACCTATTGACTGTAGGAGGTAATTTTTCCTATTCTTGAAATATTTGTAAATATTTTTACCAAGCCTTCACACTGCAGTTGTTTGTGTGGTTTTTTTATTATCTATTTACTGTGGTCTGACAACAATTGTGTTCACCCTCTGTATAACCCAAAGAGCTTGTGGTTGTTCCCTGCCCCCCTCCCTTCTTTGTTAGAATAATTGTTCTTCCCACAGTGACTGCTGCATGGTTTGTAAGCTTATTTCAGGCTCAACTGTGGGGATTAGTGATAACACTGCCTATTGTATGAAGGTTCATATTATTTAAAATTGGAACTAGAACAAAGGCGATTCAATTCCAGTTCCTTGCTGTATGTTAAAACAGCATTTACTGGCACTGTCCAGGAAACGTAAGGTATGAGCTGAGTTTCTGCCTGCCTTGAAGCCAGGGAAAGAAGTTAAATGTGGCTGGATAGACAGAGCATAGGCAGGAGGGGAGAATGACTTGGGTTGCCCCTGCCATGAGGGTTGCATTGCCTTTGTCCTGCAGATAACCAGGTAGCTGGTGCTGCAGGAAGGGGATGTGGTGTTGCAGCAGAAATGCTAAGGTTTTAATTTCTCTTTTTTGTTTGCTAAAATCTTCCAACTTAGTAGAGTCTCAGGGGCATTTCAATAGATCCACACCACCAGTTAACACTGGTCCTAGGGTGCTCCCAGCTTTGGTGGTCATAGTTAGCTTCATGCACATGACCTTGTTGTGCGTAGCTGCAATAGTCACATTTGATTGAGTCAGGGAGCTAGAGGTGTCATCCCCTGCCCCTTTCTGCATGGTTCAGTAACATGAACCAAGGTCTCCAGCAAGTAGCTGGATATACATGGATATACATGGTTTAGGCCAGTCTAATGCTAGGTATGTTTGCAAGAATGCCCTAGACCCAGTTTATGTTCTTTTGGTGCTTCCTGAACTGGTGTCCTTGGGCATCTAGCACTTTTAGGAGGCTTCTCATGGCTTAGCTAGACCAGAGGAACTTGTGGCAGGACTGCATGGTCATCCTGTCCCTCCTGGAGAAGGCTAGGAGTGCAAGGAGAACCCAGGCTGGAACCACAGCAGCGCTGGCCTTTCCTGGACCTCTCTCTTGGGATTATACAATTGTATATCCCTGTCAATTCATGTCTTCACTCTTTAAATCTCATTTTGACTTGAGATCTAAATGATGAAGGAAAGATGTTGCTGTCTCTGGTTCCATGGAGCTTCTACAGTCACTGAGGTTCTTACTATGATACTTCTGTCACCAGTATTCAACCCTCTATCCTATCCCATGTGGTGATGCTGACTCCCCCTTTTAGGTTGGGAGATGCCTGTTGTGACCTGGTCCATAACCTGCTCATCATTTTCCTCTCCTATCCCAACAGCAAAAGGAGGAGAGAATGTGGTGTATGTATGTGTGTGTGTGTGCATGGGGGGTGGTGAGAAACCCCAGACACACAAAAGCTGGAGGAACGACCAGCAGCTGTAACCCTGGCAACTGTGTCTCAGGATTTGAATGTAATTATACCTCGAACGTGATAAACACTCCTAAGGACTCCTTATGTGGAGATCATACTAAACAAGTCTTTGAAATTACCCTCATCAAATATTGATAGAGGGAGAGGTTGGGGTTTTCTATTTTTTAAAAATAAATAAAAAGGAAAAAAGAGAGAAAAGGTGAATGCTTGCACTTGCCCACAGGCCGTGGCTTAACAAGGATATGTTAGTTTATAACCATTGTGCAAGCCCCACAGAGAGCTCTGGTTTGCAGCGAAATTAAAAGTGAGGGTGGGAGAAAAAAGAGAAACAAAACAGCCAGGTGAGGCGGCTGGGATTATCGATTGGCATTTTGTTTTATGTTGGCATGCAGGAAAGTGATCCCAATAAACACCATTTATCTTGCCCAGCCAAGGCAGTGAAGGTTTAATTGCTGCTGGGGGCGGAGCTGGTGAAGGAGAAGAGGTGTTTGTGAGGGTCCATCGGTCAGCAGAGCAGTGAAGGCAGGGATGTCCTCCCATCTGTGGGTTTGGAGATTGCTGGCAAAGCGCTCTCCATAGGGAAAACAGGTTTTAGGGTGTTTCTAATGCCTGTGGAGCAGGATCATAGGAGGCATTACTGGAAGTGGTGGCACTGGCTTAGTGCCAGAGCTGTTCCCTACAGGGATGATCCAACACTCATTTTTCCTTGCTGGCACTCATCTTCTTCCTTGGAAGAGGTTCACTGTGGACTTTATGTGGCTCTTGTAGTGTGTGAAGGGAGGGAACTGAGCTGCGTTGCTGCATTTTCACCCTGTCCTTAAGCCCAGTAGGTACAAGAGCTGTAGTTCTTAAAAGCAACAGGATGAGTTCTGTTGGGACTGGCTGTCGTGCTCAGCAGATGCCCTGCCAAATGCTTAAAGGATGTTTGGTGAGCTGAGCAGCTTCTCATCTCTTGAGTGATCTCCCAGTAACGCATGTGACCAGAAAAAAGAGCAGGTCAAGAACCACCCTGTGCAGAAACAGGGAGCAGCTGAAACTTCTTCATAACAGAGGTTCTGGAGATGTGGAGGAGTAGCAAAGGAGAGGTAAGCAGCTCTTCACTCTGGTTCTGCAGGTAGTGAGTGTCAGGAGGAGGAAAGTGGGGTGACCTAACTTTGTGGAATTGCTGGTTGTGAGGTACTTGTTGTTTTTTTTTTAAGTTTGTATTTGACACAGAGAAGAGGCAAATGGATGAGCATGTGGGCACCCTTATTGTGGTTTTGGTTGTGATGAGTGAGTGCTGATTGCTTGACCATAGCTAACTGCCCTGTGGACTGTTAGAGACCTGGGAGATGAAGCCATGTTCATCCTGTGTGCTCGGGTGATGTGATGGTGGCATGCCTGGCACTACTTTCATGTGACTGTAGGTTTTATTGCTTAGTAAGTGCTTGCAGAGCAAATCTGAGCAACAGAGAGGCAGCAGCTGTCACCTTGATAGGATCCATCAGCAGAGCTGTGGCTGGGGGTGGTGAGGAGTGCAGCCAGAGTGCAAATAGGGCACATCAGCACTTTAGTATGAATGATGGAGGCCTGGTGGGTTTACCAGCTTGATGGAGAGCCATGCATCCCTGGTGGCAAACCCCTTCCCTGAGCATCACTGGTTTTGGCAGGCCTACACTTAAAACTGTCTCTTGGTCATTTCAGAAAGGGACATGGCAAACATCTGAGCAAGAAGAAAGCCACTTTTCAGCTTCAGCCACACCGATCTGCAAAGTCAATCTGAAGCCAAGAGATGTG
Source organism: Agapornis roseicollis (assembly GCA_002631895.1). Lineage (NCBI taxonomy): Eukaryota > Metazoa > Chordata > Aves > Psittaciformes > Psittacidae > Agapornis > Agapornis roseicollis. The sequence continues at coordinate 28,627 of NDXB01019986.1, read as the reverse complement.
CCAGGATAGATAGAGGTTTTACAGTCTGTGACCAAACAGTAGTGGCATGCAGTTGAGACCCACATGATGTGCCCATCAGTCTGGTGTCCCTCGTTGTGTGCCAAGGCAAACATGCAACCTGTTTTGTTTGCTGGAAACAGCGGGCACAGCTATGACACACAAACACTAGAGCCTGATCAAACATTGTTGGCTATTTTATGGGCTGCTTATAAACAGTTGGAAACCTCTGTAATGCCAGTGCTGAGTGTTACTTACTGCTGCTGTAGCTGGAAGAGAAAATAAGGGGGAACTGCATATCTAAAGGATTTTGCCTGGGTTGTTGGTACAACGCAGAGGATGACTGTGTAGCACAAGTCAACTGTGACATAGGCTTGGAAAACAGTAAGTCTTGTTAAACTCCTTGGTGCTGGGAGATGATTGCTGAACAGCATGTAGTCTGTCAGAGGGACAGAGCTGCAGGTAGTCTTCTGAGAAGTATTTTGCAAATGATCTAAAGAAGACTGCAATAAACCTATGGCTACTGTCTCCTGCAGAGCTGCTGCCTGAAGTAGTTACCCATCCAAGAGCAGGTTGGGGTGGATCATGTATAGTATGTGATGATGATCACTTGCTGTTAGCTGGGCCAGTGGAGAGGGGTCTGACAACGTTTTGTAGCTGAAGCCTTTGGGGAAGGATCCAGATGGTGTCTGCATCTTTTATTTATTGGGGTAAACATAAAAACTTGAAATTTCGAAAAACTTCCATGTTCCTTTCCTAATGAAATTCTGCTTTCTGGAGCCTTTGGAAGGGATGAAGGAAGTTGGGTTCCTTTGTAGCACTCCTGCACCTGGTACTGGCAGAATATGTTAATGGCTGTGCAGATTCTTTTGAAGGAAGAGATGCTGCATCACAGAACTGTGAGAGGTGCAAGCAATAGGGCAGATGTAGATGAACATCACCCAGGGCATGTGAAAGGGGGAAATATCAGCTGATGTTATAAATGATGCTTTGACCTTTTGTAAGAGCTGTGTGAGTTGGCCAGGGTGCAGGGAATCATTTAACAGAACAGCTGAATTCTTGGGCTGAGCCAGGTAAAGAGTATCCTAGTAGAGGAGCTGCTTCTTCCAAGAAGGCTCCCAGAGCATCAAGCTTAGATGGTTCCTTTAAAGGTTAATTCTCACTGGCAGGCATCTGGAAGAAAACCTGCAGTGCTCAGGGAAATTTGACCCACTACAAAAATCTTTGTGTTTTGTTTTTCTTTTTTTTCTTTCTTTTTTTTTTTTTTTTTTTTTTTTTTTTCTTTTTTTTTTTTTTTTTCTTTTTTTTTTTTTTTTTCTTTTTTTTTTTTTTTTTCTTTTTTTTTTTTTTTTTCTTTTTTTTTTTTTTTTTCTTTTTTTTTTTTTTTTTCTTTTTTTTTTTTTTTTTGGGGGGGGGGGGGGGGAGGAAACCCACCAAAACCCACCAAAACCCTCCAAGCTTGCCTCCCAGTGCAGAAGCACAAAGAGGCAGCCGTTCCTGGAGTCAGTAGCAGGGTAGACTGCGCTTCCTCCTGCTCCAAGGTGGCAGAATAAAGAGCTCCTGCAGTCATCTTTTTTCTAAGAGTTGCATTGTTAAAACCTTCCTTGGGGAAATCCAGGGAGCGTAATTGCTCTGGTCTGACTCTGCCCGCTGAGCTGCTTGAATTAAGTGGGTGTTTTGGCATCCTGAGCAGAGCCTTGTGGGAAGTGACCTTCGCCTTCCGCCGCTGCACTCTGCAACCTGCCGCTAATTAGGATGGAGAGAGCCCTCCTTTGTTTTCAAATACTAGTTTACCTCTGTCTTTACTTTCTGCCGGGAGCTGCCCAGTGTGACTCGGTGCATAATGAACGGGGCACAGCAGATGGTAGTGCTCCAGCGCCGCGAAACACCGCTTTTAACATAGCGAAGCCGAGCGGGAGGGAGAGGCTGGGCTTTGAGCCGCTCGCTGAGTCTATTCACAGCAAAAGCCCCTCATTAGCCAGTGTCAGAATTAACATCTGAAACCACGCTTTGTTTAAAGGAAAATGAAAAGTATTTCCAGGGCTCCTTTCATTCAGTATTTGTAAACTTGGGAGCCTGAGAGAAGGGGGTGCTTCAACAGTGTCAATGCAAGGGGCATCACTGAAGTTTAGACATGGGCAGGTGGCTGGTCCTTGAAAGAGACCATTTACTCAGGTTATCTCTCCTCTGTAATGGTCTGAGAATTGCCCTGCTCTGGGCACTGGGTTAGAGGCTGATGAAGAATTCCTGCCTTTTGGAAAAAAACTTCTTTCCAACCTAATAATGGTGGGACAAAAGTGAAGTTTTTAAAGGTGAAACTCTGCATCTCTTTTAAAGCTAAAACCTCTGCATTTCCCATATTCCAGGTGAAACTGGAATATGGGGCACTTAGAGGGTTTAAGCCAGATTTTCTCTCAAAGAGGATTAGTTAAACTGTTTTAAATTTCTATGTGAATGTGCCCTATTCAAATGTAATCTGGTTTATCATAATTTGCTTTGGAAATGAGTCTGGTAAACCCAATTAATGTAACTCAATCCTGAATGAGAGCACCCCATAGGGATTTGCTAATTTGAAAGTAATGCATGTTAAATCCACACCTTCAACTAATATGTCCAAACTTTACCTAATACTTCTTGTGAGATAATGGTTAGCCACATCTGGTGATATAAGAAACCAAATTGGTTTATTTGGGTGAATCAAAGACCCCTACCCATACTCTAGAAATACTTAAGACCTCAATTCTTCTGAGACATTTTGGATCAAGGGAATCCATATCAAAAAATATCAGGCAATGGGTTAGCTGAGCAGCAGGTTGGAGATGTGGGCTCCAGGCAGGTAAACTCCCAGGAGGGCATTCAAGCAATGCAGAAACATATCTTCAGGCAGCAGCTACTGCAAACCACATCACAGCCCACTAGCGCTTGTAGCTCATCCCTTTGGAGACCTGTGGTCTGTAGGGCAGGAGCTTGGGTTTTTGGAATGTGAGTTTGGAGGCAATGCATGGTGGTCTGAAAAAGCAGTTCCTGACACCTTGATGGGCAGAGGCCACTCTCTGGCTGTTAGTTGATGATCAAGGGGGCTGCTCTGATGTGGCCAGCACAAGAGCGTGGAGGAGCAGTCAACCTCTCAGCCTTGGCATGTGGTGGCTGTTGGAAGTAAGGCCATGGCCACACCTGCACTTACCAAAAATAGGAGGGAGAATACATCAGATTGTAGGAAGGGTGCTGTGGGTCTGTTATGTCCAGAGGCTCCAGATATGCACTTGCGCAAACAGAGGGCACTTCTGTGCATAATGGTGCTGCTCATACAGCTGTGTGCGCACTCATCTGCTCTTGCTCAGCTATAGGATTGCCTCAAAGTAGGAACATTGCACCCTCTGAGGTCACATAGTGCCAGGCAGCAGAAACAGGAGTGGAGAGAGCAGAGGGTGTGTTGCCCTGGGATCAGCCATGGGCTAAGACTGTCTTTTGGAGCATCTTGTGGCAGGGATCTGGACCTTCCTGGGCCGGTGGTGTAGCAGCTCTCAGCTGGAGCAGGAGGAATGTGCCATACACCTGAAACAGTGGGAAGAGCTGGAATGTTCCAGGCAGTTGAACTGGTATTCTGTGGAGGCCAATGTGCTGGAGAAGGCAATGTAGAGAGATTGAGTAGTCCACCCTGCAGGGCACTCTGGACATGTCATATCAGCTCTACTTCCATCCAGTGGCATGGTGTTCCCAGGTTTCATAGAATCATAGAATAGTTAGGGTTGGAAAGGACCTTAGGATCATCTAGTTCCATAGGCTGTCTGCCTGCCTTTGGGCAGATCTGTCTACATGGAGCAGATGCTCAGATGGTGTCTGCATGGAACCAGTTCAAAGATAACAATTGCAGAAACGACTGCACTGCTCTGGATTGGAGCTGGCTCTGCAGGAGGTAGCTCAGCTACTTCTGATCTGCTTGGGCAGCTCCCAGACTGGGTAATCTCCTCTCAGCAGATGGAAAGGTGACCATGCAGCAACCTATGCTGGGTGTTTCCATTGTGCTGTGTTCATAACTGCGTATTATCCGACCTGAGCTTTCTAAGAGTTGCCACTCAACAAGGGGAATGCTTGGCAGAGCAGGGTGTGGGCCTGCCATCTCCTTTGCTCAGCACCAGTTTTCCTTGTGTCCCTAGATACTGCTGAGAGAGATTGAAGCTTGGATAGAAGCGCCGAGTTGGCAACTTTTAATATTGCTGAAACATAATCAGCTTTTGCTTCTACAGCAATTAGCATGTTATTACCCATAATGTTTTGCATGGCAATTTTGTTGTAAACATTTGTACTAATTCACCATAACCTAATTATTTTTATGACATGTAATTATGAAATATTTTTGGAAGAGTAATGGTTTCTTTTTCTATTTATACCATTATTTCCTGGAAGTGTCAGATATTTTTAACATTAGGAAATGGCATCTCCCCCCTTTCCCAATTAGACTTTTCTATTTACTGCCTCAACTTGCCTGGGTAGCACAGTAGCTGGGAACGTGTTCTTGCAGAGATGTGTGATGGATTCCAGGAGAGACTAATTGAGCTGTAATTTGTGATAGTGTGATATTTAAATAGAGGAATATAACAGGTGGTTTTCTTCTCTGCTCAGTGGGTAGATGTGATCAGACCCAGTTGCAACATCTGCCATAATGTCCCCTTTCTAAGCATTTAGGAAAGAGTGATGTGGTGAAGCTATAGTGTTAAGACCATGCCTCTAAGAAATGCAGCCGCTCTGAACTTGGAGGCAGGACCTCTTGAGGGAGATGCTGGTGGGTTTTGCCATCAGTAACCTACTGCTCAGACCTGGTACATGGGAGGGCTGGCATCCTGGGATAAAACAACTAAGAGACTCCTCAGCCCACCCTGTCTTCCAGCTTGGTGTGACTGTGTCAGTATGCTAGGAGGATGGGGATGCAGGGTACAAGAGGGGATGCCTGAAGGCCAAGGAGAAATGTCTGTGCTCTGCGTCAGGCTTCAAAGAAAGATCCTGAACCTAAGCTACAGAGGCAAATACAGAGTTGGTGCCTGGAGCACAGGAGTGACAAACCCAGCCTTGAGGGAACACTGCGAGATGATGAGAGGTGGTTTTGAAGGCTGCAGCCAGGAAAAGAAATGTAATTTGTCTTGTCTACTCCCAGACTGTATTCTGCTGGCTTGGTGCTGCTTGCCCTGCTCCCAAAGGTTGTAGCAGCAATCAAGCATGTGTGTGCTGCATGCACTCAGCCAACATTTAATGGCAAGAGGCCTTCTTTCATCTCATTCATGGAGGCACCATATAGAAAATGTTCAGAATTCAGGCTTAATCTTAACAAGTATGAAACTTGGCAGACTGAAAGGCTTGTATATCTTGCCTGATCTCCAGTCTGGAGAGGTCTCAGAATGGAGCCGTGTGTAGCACATTGACATTCTAGAAGAACACATAAAAAAAAAAATAAAAAGGCATTTTTAGATGACTGTATGTCATATAAATGAGATTTATTTCAGTGCCTGTCATGATAGTTGAAGCAGTAAAATAATCAGTAATTGCCAGGCCTTTGGTTGCATAAGCTCTGGATGTTTAACTCTGAGCTACATTTATACAGCAACTTTTGGGGAATATAGTCAATTCTTTGCTTGTCTTTGTGTCTTCTGGTTGGCGTGGATGCAGCTGTACGGTGTGTCAGCCATGCTGAGCATGGCGAGTGTTGCATGGAGGCTGCTGTCTCGAAAGTTGCTCCAAGTTACCTGTTAATCATGTGCTGCTGATGACTGTGGAACTTGTGTTAGGAAAAACACACTGGCTTTTTAAGATCATTCTCAGTGCTGGATATTAGTGTGAAGTCACACTTCCAGAAAGCCTACAAGTAATCAGAGGTGCAGATCTGAAATGATACAGTGATTTTTTTTTTTGTGACTGCAAGACCTGAGAATTGAAGTGGGCTGTTATGTGAGGAATTTTAGCAGCTCTTTGCCCTTCCTGAATACCAACAGCCTCCCCAGGTTCCCTCATAAGCAACTTGTCCAACAGGCCTTCTTAAATGAATCTGCTTTGTTCTTTGGGTTATTCATTACCTGTGAGAAAAGAGAAAGTGACTTGCAAAGTTTTTTCATCTCCAAACCCCAGTGTTATCCTCGATCTTTCTGCAGAAGTAATGAATTGAGATAGTGCAGAGTTCACTTCATTTTCAAGATATTTGATAAGATTGTGTATAGACTGAGTTATAATCCAGCTGATAGCTGCTACCGAGGTTTCCCATAACAAAAGCTGAGTATTTTCTGTCCAACTATCGCTGTGATTTTGTGTTTTCCCCAGGGATCAGCGACATTATTCTGTACATTAAAAACCAGTTAAAAGTGTGTTAAAACTTGATGCAATGTCTTTCAACTGAACTCCCTTAAAGGCACTACCATGAAGCATCCTGGTCTAGGGTTTTGAGAATTAGTTAATGAAGGTCTCAAGGAGTTGGCAGTCATAGAATCATAGGATAGTTAGGGTTGGAAAGGACCTTAAGAACATCTGGTTCCAGGCCCCCTGGCAATCCTTCCCGCATCACACTGATAACATAGGGGGAATCACTGTTGTACGTGATGAGTTTTCTGCATGGGATGTGTAAGCAGTTAGCAGGACAAGTGCAGTTGCAATTGATGAAAATTAGTCAGTCCCACTTTTTTTTAATACATATGGGAAATTGTATCTTGCATCTTGGTGGGGGCAAACAGAAGGATATTTCTGTATTTCCAAGATATCTGGTAAAGATCAGACTGTTTGGATCTCACGCTATGAAGGTCAGGAAATTGGAATGGCAGTTCACTGCAGTGGAGAAGATTCCTAGCTTATGACTGGAAATAACATAGTCAAAGGTTTCTGATATACTTTTGATACTATAGGAGATATCTATCAGGTTGTGTCACTGCTTTGTTTTTCAGAGGAATGGGTAAAAAAAAAGCAAGGCAGAAACAAGGGGCACCTCTTCTGTATCAAGAATCTTATGAAAAGTCTGTTCGTTATCACTGCTGGAGGTCTTATGAAGACTAGAGTTAAATATAAGACAGCATGAGCCAGACCTTATTTGCGAGAGTAGCCAGGTTATTATCAACTACTCATAAGAACATCCCAAAGTATTCCACCTACTTCACCTTTACTTGCAGAACGCAATCACCTCTGCCTCTGATGTAACCTGCTGTGCTTTGTGCTTTATATATGTGTGAAAATAATACTTTATTAACATATATTATGTGCCTTGGTAGAGGGGGAGGTGAGATAGGCAGCCAGTAATGGGTGATCTTGAAGCAGCTGTCTTAAAGTGCTTGTCAAAACAGGTTTTAAAACTATTTTTGAAGGTTGTGTGTATGTCAGTGTGTTAGCCTATGGTGTACACCCTGTGTGTCAGCATGGCAGACAAGAAAACCATGTGCAGAGCTATCTTCAGAGCTACAGTTTCAGATGTACCTGAAGCCAAATGTGTGTGATCTTATGCCAGCCATGGATTTCTTTTATTTATTGTGATTCCACCTGAAATGTACTTGTGGGTTTTGGGTTTTGTTGCACTGGGATGTTGAAGGAGCATTGCGGGAGCCAGTAGATGGGCTCTCATGTATGTGGGAAGTGGGCCGAGACGTAAGTGTTCAGAATTTATGGTGGACATAAAGACCCTTGGAAATGATTGATTCAGCTCATTGCTCATGCAGATAATGACAGGTTTGAGAATGAAACAGTAACTGATAGCCTCTGAGATGGGAGTAAAATTTATCCTTCTATGACGTCATCATGATGTCATGCTTTATTTCAAAATCAATCTCAGCCCATGGCTGTTGCTAACATGTTGGGGTTCATGCGTGTGACATCACACGTGCTGTCAGCTCCAGTCGCTGATGACAGTGCTCTTCTAATTGTGATTTAAAGTGCTTTCCTGTCCTGATTGGGGAAGTTACAGCTTTCTCAGTGCATATTGTGTTCTGGGCCAGCTGCTGCTGCTGCTGCTGAAAAGGGAGCATAATTTGGAAGGGTCTTTGGAGGGCAGTGAGTGTAGTTTTCAGATGCTGTGTATACAGAAAAAATATGGGATTTGTGGCCTGGAGGTGACTGTCAGGGTCAGAATGGTTATTAAGTGATGAAAGGGTGACTGACACATGTAATCCTTGCATCCTTTGCCTCCTCTCTCCCAGAGGAATATTGAACTGATGTTCTGTAAGGACAAATAGGAAGGAGAGGAAATAGGGCCAAGGCTCGTGCACGGTCAGGTTGGTTGGTGAATCTACATGGGACTCATTTGAACATACTTTCTGCTTAAATGAGGAATTTGTGGATAAAAAAGACCCCAGGTGATAAGTGGTGTACTTAATACTAACAAGATGGCTTTTCGTCCTGTCCCATGGAACTGTGTCTTGCCCCTTCCAACAACGGATGAGGCAACTTTAGACCCCTGGCTCTTGGACATAAAGGGGGCTGTAATTCTGCACTCCCAGGGCCTGTACTTCATAGGAGAGCATGCGAGACCCTGCTGTGGACTAACCATGGTAAGCTGGTAGAGAGCCTGGAGCAGATGTTTTGCCAATATACTCCAGCTCTTTTTGTTTTGGATAAGGAAGGCTCCTGGAACAGGTCTTTTGCTTGACTGTTAGCATCCCATGTCTTTTGTGTTTTCACACCAATTGCCTGACAGCACACGTTAGTCCTCTTCGGCCCTTTGGACTTCTGTCTGTAAATCTCTGTGCTGGTTATTTTTAAGTGGAAGAGTTACTTTGACATTTCTGCTATGTCCCATCCTCCCTCCAGCCTTCTCCCCAGCTGGCTGAACTGTATCTGGATTCCCCCAAACAGAAGGGTAGGCACAGGAGCAAAGTCTGTCATTTTTCTTGCAAAGCCTGTGGCAGCAGATTGCAACATTTTCTGTCAGTTCATTAATTATGAGGTCATTAACTTCTGAGACTAGCAAACACTAGAAATACCAAGGTTGCTTCTCAGATATTATAAATAACATATTGGGTAGTTCTGAATTGGTAGAGATGGCTCAAAAGCTGCCTGATAATACCTGGAGCTCTGCTGTGATGGGGCTCAGAGCAATCTTAATGGAAAAGCCAGTGCTTTGAGGGCCAGTCTAACTCATGAAATATGGGAGCAGTAAAGAGTACATGTGGTATCTGTGGTCCTGGAACAACAGGTTAAGCTTGGCGTAAGCCTGCTGCCAGTGTATCGAAACAACCCTCTAAGAGCAAAGTGATGCTATCTTCAGATTGTGGTGGATATATTGTTCCAAAACTGCACCAGCAATCCTTAGGAAGTTGGCAGCAGAATTTTCACTGGTGTTGTGAATTTAGCCTCTCTGATGGGTGCCGTTTAATGCAGAGGGAGGAAACCAAATCACAGAGCAGCAGTGACGCTGATTTTTTTCTAAAGTATATATATTTTATTTTTAACAAAGTGCCCCTGTGGTGCAATTGGCTACTTGCTCAGTGCAACAGCACCAGAGAGGAAATTCCTTCCCAGTGCTCACAGGTGATCAGCTTACACATTGGAGCATGAAGTTTGATTACCCTTGTAACATTTTATTAGCTTGCATAGCTGCAAATGTTATTAATGCTCATAAAATTATCCAGTCCTTTAAAACGTCTGTTCCACTGGTGTGCGTCTCCATGACTTCCTGGGGTAGTGGATTCCAGAGGTGACTGTGCTGGGTCAGGTCATATTTTTCTTTTATTTCCCTCAAGTCTACAGCCCTTCTGTTTCATCAAGTATCCCCTGGTTTATTTTTAAATCGAGGGGCAGGCTAATGTGAAGCAGCAAACTGTGCTCTTTCATGATTTTAACTTTTTTCTTTGTACATACGTGTATAGAATGTATTTATAAGTAATGTATGTTTGTGTATATGTATACTGTGTCACTTAAGCATCATGTTGGGTGGCTTAGGTGGTTTGCTGCAGGGACCACCATCCCCCTCTATGTGAAGGATGTTCTGGGAGGCAGAGTAATAACAGGGAAGAAAAATGTTGCTGTGAGCCGTGTGTCAGCAGACTTCAGACACAATGGGGCCCATGTTTCCAGACAAGCCTTTTTAGCTAATTAGCTTGGTAAAAAAATCTATTTCTTTCCTTAAATTCCTTGCCATCCATCTACCTAATAGAGTCAAGCAACTATATATTGTGTGTGGGGTATGCAATGCACCATCTATCTCTAGTATTTATCTCATTGCTCCCAGCCCAGTCTCTCCATCTCTCTGTCTGCAGGAGTTGCCAGGTTGCCCATTCTGGCAGTGACTGTAATCCAGGCATGCTGGAGTTCTCCCCTTCTGGGTTTCCCTCTTCTGTTCCGCAACAGCTCAGCTGTGGCCATGTCCTTTCTTGCCCGCTTGTGCTCCCACGATAAACATCCAGAAAGCAGACGCTGCTGCAGCTGTGTGGTCTGGGTGACTTTCTCACCCAGCTTTGTTAGTGTCTCAAGTGGTGCCAACCATCACCTCTGCAGTTGGGATGGGTGAGGGATGGGGCTTTGTTGAAATCAGAGATAGGTGCCTTGGCTTCAGCATAACTCAGGCAGGAGAATGCGACCCCTGAACTTTTGTTGTGTGGACAACCATTTGTAATCAAGTGGGAACATCTCTTCTGGAAAGACATCTAAATCTTAAAGACCCATAAGGCAACCATTTTTACCTAAGGTCTGTTTTTGGATGTTTCAGGCTCCAGTCTGACTGTTGGATTGCTGTTAGCAAGATTAAAGAGCTACTAACATCAGAAATTGTTTTATGTAGGAATGCAAGGACCAGAGTCAAGTTGCTTTTTAACATTCTTCTTAGGGAACTAAATTGACTGAACTCCTTAAGGTTCTCACTCTAAATTATTATCGTAGCCGTTATCTGAACTCCTTGTTTCTGACAGTTTTTTAGAAGTGTGAATACAAAAACTGGACACAATGTTCTTGCCAACACCAGGTAGCAATGTGAAATACAACTCCCTTTGTACTTCACCAGGCAGAGAAAGTGTGGTTAGTTTCAGCTTGATGCTGAAGTCTCAGAGTGATGCTTGTGTGTAGTCAGATATCTACCTTGACCTTTTTCTCACTGCCCCAAAAGTGGCTTGCTAAGCCCCCCTCTACATCTCAGTGAAGTGCATTGCACTTGGAAACGATGTGTGCATGTAAGTGGGTTGTCAGGTACTTAGGGATGACAAATGTTTGTTAAACGGTGAGCTGGTTGCTTCTTTTGTGGGCTTGGTTTTTGTTTGGAGCTCTCTAGGTGTTTGAGTAGCATGGAGTCAGCTCCTCTGGCTGGAGGAGGTGGGCTGATGCATTGAGTGTGTATTCGTCTTGAATTTTTTCTTTCAATCTGTTTGCAGCCTCATGTTTGCTTGTGTGAAATTGTTGAACCCCCATTAGTTTACCAAGAAAATGTATTTTCTACAGGCTGGTGAACTGTCCTTGTCTGGAGTTGCTCTGCTATTATCATTTGCATTTCTTGCAAATGCTCTCAGGCGTTCTTCAACGTGTCACTGAAAAACCTTGAACGTTAACAGTGAGCTTCTGAGGTCTGTCCCCTTGTTCACGTATCTTTCACTGTGCTGCTTGTTTTAATAACAGAAATGAAAGTGTTGTGCAACTATTTCTAAAACTGTCTGAAAACAGAACAAAACCCCAGAAAATTCTGGAACAGAATGCTTTTGTTGGCGAGAGTTAAGGTTTGTAAATACTTATTCTTTACAAGCAGAAAATACCAGGCTTTTGTGAAAGAAAAAACAGGCAACTTAAATTTAAAATGACAGCCCCCATGTATGAATCGTGGGCTTGCAAGAATGTCAATAGGTCAGAACCAGCTGCTGTGTTGGCATGCAAGCTCCTCTACCATTGAAATTCATGAGAGTGCTTTCTACCCTTTGCTGTAGTGTAGAAAATAGACACAAGTGCATTTGTGTCTCTGTGCTCCTCTTGGTGTAGTATCTTACCAATGCTGTTGTTCCAGAGTCTGCCTTACAGTTTGAAGTCCTCCTGTGTTTACTTGCTCTATAGGTCATCTCTCCCTGGTGCCTCCTCACCTGTATCAGAGACACTCTACCTTTCATAACCTGTCCAGTGCAAACAGTACCTTATTTCTTGCCCATTAAAACCACTTCAAAATCTGCACTCTCTGATGTGTGCTTGATTGTGGGATGTGGATAAGAGAAACTCAATAAAATGACGGTTTGGGGCTGCACATAGTAAGCAACCTCTTTACACACACTGAAAACAAATGCTTCTGCCCCCAACACAAGAGGGATATGGAGTTGTTGGAGCGAGTCCAGAGGAGGCCACAGCAATGCTGTGAGGGCTGGAGCAGTTCTGGCCTGGAGAGAGCTGGTCTGGTTCAGCTTGGACAAGAGAATGCTCCTGAATGGGAGACCTTACGTCTTATGACCTCCCTGTGAGGCTGCTGAGGCACTGGCACAGGGTGCCCAGAGAAGCTGTGGTTGCCCCATCCCTGGCAGTGTTCAAGGCCAGGTTGGACGAGGCTTGGAGCACCTTGCTCTTGTGGAAGGTGTCCCTGGAACTGGATGAGCTTCAAGGTCCCTTTCAGCTCTAACCATGCTGTGATTCTAACTGATTGACCTACCCTTGTTAATGTGAGTTCTCTGCTTTGCCCCAGTGTGTGGTGGTAGCTTTCTTCTATGGCTCACTGCAGCATGTGTGAACATCTACCAGCAACTTCTGGGAGATAATTCTGTGCTGCGTGAGTGCAAGGGGAAGACCTTGAAAATGTTTTTGTGAAAGAAAAGCAATATTCTATAGCAACTGCTCTTGACTGGCCTTCAGAGTGTTTTGTAAGCAGTGTAAGGCATGGAAGATGTGCACTTGCTCTTTTTGCTAGGGTGCAATGCAAAACCCCTCCACACAGCTCTGCTTTCCCGCTTGCTCTTGGCTCTGCTCCTCTGTCTGCATTTTGAAGGCAGGTGAAACAGTGACTCCAGAAAGACTTCCTTGTCTCCTGCTAAGGGTCAAAGTATGGCGTTTGCTGACTGCTGGGCTCTCTGAATCTTGGTGTCATTCCCTGGGTGAGGATGACTGTCATTAAAAGGGTAGATTTCCCAAGTGACTCTAGCTGGCTGGACCCTCTGGAAGCAGCATGAGGGAAGGCTGACTGGAAAATCTGCTGGGGACTTGGCTTTCTAGGATCTTTATTTTCCCATGAAGGGTGGGGAGGCTACTATAGTGGTGGTGTGTTTTGTGAAGTCAGGGTGGAAAGCTGGGAGTTGGGCATAGGAAGTCTTTTGTGAAATAAAATAAATAAAAGGCAAGTGTGGGAAAGGAACGGAAGAGATGACAAGGTAGCCTTTGTTCTGCTTTGTATTCTCGCTTAGGAATACTCTGTTCTGTTCTGCATTAATCTCTGGTTTACTGTGCAGTCTCGGTGCTTAGACACCAAATCCTCAAAGGAAGTATGTGTGAAGATACTCACAGAGGTCACTGCACCCCAGAACTTTGGGGCTCAATTCACTTTTTGTGAGCAATAATTCATTACTTCTGTGGTACCTTGATTTCCCCATCATAGCGGGCATGCCACATTTGGATAGCAGGAAGGAAAGCTGGGAGCTGAACTGAGCAATGACTCCTGCAACCAGTGCAGCAGTGATGAAACGGCTTCAGCAAGGAGCTGGAAAAATGACTGCCATGGGGAGCCTGGCGTCTCCTTTGGCTGTGACCTTTGTGATCCTGAGTGAAAGGTCACTGGCTGTAGCAGATCTTTTCAAAGCTATGATCCTCTCTGAATCTGTCAGCTGAGAATCAGGCGTGGGGCCAGCATAGAGGTCAGTGCAGGCTTCGGACTGCGGTATGTGATGAGCATTAGCAAGTGACGTGGTTTCCTCTCTGCCATTCTTCAGAGTTACTGTGTTTGGCAGGAATTAATGGATCTGGGGAAGGATGCTGTGGTTGAAGCGCCTGGGTCAGGTAGCAGCAGGCATCGAGGTGACAGGGTTGGCTCTGCCAGCTGTTTGACAGTCCTGTCTGCCGCCTGGCAGTGTGCAATTAGAGATCTGCAGAGCGCATCCCTGTGCTTCAAGCTGTGATGCTTCTAATTTCCAGGCCCCACAGTTTGGACCTGTGGGCGTGCTCCACCTCATGAAAATAGCCACCTAACGTGCCCTAGATGATTAAGCTGAAATTGTTGTGTTGGTGAGTGAGTACGTGTTTCACCATGGCTGCCCTGTCTCCCCTGCCCCAGTGTCAGGCTCGTGTGGTGGCTTCTTTGCATTGCTGACTTTTGCAGGGCTGTGGAAAGCAGGGAATTTTTATCTTCTCCTGTGCAGTTAATTAGGAAGCATTCCAGTTTGTGCCGTTTGCTGGGGAATGTATCCAGGCTGTTCAGTGATGCTAGCAGAGAACAGACCTTGCAGGCAAAGTAGGAATTCCTGATACTGCTACCTAATTTGGGTTGAGCTCAAATTCATCAGCCAGCATACCCTAACCTTTAAGTCTCAAGATTGCAGCTGTTACTGCAATTATTGGCGCTAGTGAACAGAAAAAAAAAAGATTTATTTAAGAGTGGAGAGGTTAGTCTGTCCTTGGCCTGGGATAGCTGGGTGGCTGTGTGTGAGGTCGGGGAGTCACAGCAAGACTTAGCTGATAGAGGATGCTGAATTCACAGGGAAATAAATTGCTTAGCAACTCTGAGTGGTCTTCATGCAACGGGTCAAAAGCAGCTCTTGCTGGTAGCTGTAGGCTAAACAAACTAGTTTGGTATACCAGAAAACTACCTGCGTTAAATGGCCTTTGGAATTAGATGAGAGAAGCTGTGGATGCCTCATCCCTGGCAGTGTTCCAGGCCAGGTTGGACGAGGCTTTGAGACTAGCCTGGTTTATTGGAATGTGTACCCCACCAGGGGTTGGAACTGTGTGAACTTCAAGGTCCCTTCCAGCTTTAAATGTTCTAAGATTCTATGAGCTCTGTGATGGGATTAGGCCGTACCCTGCAGCTCCTGGAAAAGTGCCTACACTTGGGAAGTTGCCTCCAATCTGAGCATGCAGTGAGGGAAGCTGGTGTAGCACCACACAGCACCTAAGTGTGCTCCTTATTGTGTTTTCTCATCAGCAGCTGCTTGGGCTTCATGAATGGGAAAGGGAGGTGGCTCATGTGTTTCAGGCCAGAAGGATAATCTATTTACATGTGATTGACACTGGGAAAACATGGCTGAACCCTTGCAGTAGGGTGGAAGCTCATTGGGATGCAGGGCTCAGTCACTATTCATCCTCTGAAAAAATGCACCACCTGGCAGGATCATTCACCTCCACCCTCAGTGACAGAAAGAGATAGCCACCAGCTCTCAGTCACCACTGGGGCATGTCACTGGAAATGAGAAACGGTGGGGGAAGGAACAGGGCATAGGGAGAGGGAGTGTGTGAAAGAAACCTCTGACTTGGATGAGCTCAGAGAACACTGAAAGAGAAGCTGCTATGGGCTAAGTGCCATTCTCCATCCTCTTCTGGATAGGTGGGTGAGAGACACCTGCCTGCCACAGCAGTGGGGTTGCACTGCCTAGGGCTAGAAGGCTTGGAGAGGGAATGGTGTGGGGAGGAGCAAGCTGGACTGTTTGGGACAGAAATGTTTGGCTGAGCCAGACCAGGGGTTCATCTATCCCAGGTCACTGTTTCCAGCAGCAGCAGCAGGAGGTACCCTGGGGAGAGAGCCAGAGTGGATCTGGCCCCTTTTGCCATCCATTCCCCTTGTGTTCAGCATCTGTAGTGTTTGGAAGAGAGGTGTTAGAAGGTATCTCTGCCTTGTCTCTAGTCTTTGTTTGGAGTGGTTATTTTTGAATGTAGTTAATGAATCTGTCATTCTGCTGATGTGCTTTAATGCTGATTACCATCACCCACATCCCACCTGAGTTGTTTGCAGTTGTACTATCACATCTGTACAAGGGTTAAAGGAGCCTGTCTCTTCCAGCCTTCTCCAATGAAGGAGATCGGGTGTTGTAGGGTGGTTGGTACCATTGCAATGTTACCTGCATCTTCATGACAGGTCTTGAACTCCAGTGCCTTCCCCTGAAGATAGTTTTGCCATATCCTGGCAGCTGGAGGGGGCTGCTCTGTGTGGCTGTCTGCCACACCAATGTGTGTGGGAAATGGCTGCATGAACAACATCTCTGTCCTGTTCCATTCCCACCTCTTGGCATGCTTCAACTTCTTGGCTTGGGTAAGAGCTCCTGTAATGTGCAGTGGAGGTAAGTGTTCGTGATAACCTGACTTGTGATCTTTGCTGCTGCCAGTTCTCGGTGTTATGCTTACACTCAGGACTCAGTGGGCTTTTCTGATACCATAGCTCTTCCAAGCTGGAGCTCTAGGATGAGGGATGAGAAATGGTGTCTGCCAGTGGGCTGCTGTTAATCTTGATGGCTGTTGTTGACTTGACAGGGAAGCTCTGAGTGGATCACTCTCCTCTGGGGTGGCACTTGTTTGCAGTCATTAACCTTTATTTGATTTGGCTTATTTACTCAGGTAGCAAATTAGGTCAGATTGAAGTGGCTTACATTAAACTGAGCAATGGCCACTTGAATCTGGAGTGATCGTGTCCATACAGAGGTTAATTCAGTTTAATCTGATCACTTTAAATCTACCCTTGCTGCTAAGAGGATGGATTTCCATCACTGCCCCTGCATGGGTCTGTCTCTTGGTGGGGTAGAGGGGGAGCAGCCTGCTCCCATGCTTGGAGAGTGGAGCCCAGCCCTGCTACTCCAGTATCTCCCTCTTTGCCCAGCTGCCCCTTGAATGGTAAGTCTGGTTCTTGGCAGTGTATCTGTATACTGATTTTAGCTAGCTGAAACAAAATGAGTAATGCTAATTGCTGTGGTTAGACTCCTTTTAGTCTCTGATTTTTACAGCTCTTACTATGCACAGGACAGAACAAGGCTCCCAAGAGGGGCAGAATTAACTAGTGAAGTAATAAATCTCCTGATTACTGTCAGGTGCTGGGGGGCTGCATGAACACCGTAACTTTGTCAGTCTTTGGCTGAGTAATAATAAATGAAAAAAGGAACTCCAGAACATGGTCCTCTGGGACCTGGAAACAGTTCAGCCAATGCAGCTCTCATTCTGGACCATTTGTTACAGCAAAAGCAGAGTTTTGTCTGGATTATTCTCTTGTTTGGGGATGGCTGGTGTTTTTGTCTAGTTCCTGGCCCTCTCCTACACCATCAACTGCGTAAGACCTTTGCAGCTTTCCCCTCACCTCTATCTCCCAAAGGCACTGTATGCCTAAAGACTGCAAGGTGTTAACATATTCTGGCAAGGCTGGATGAAGGACTAATCTTGATGTAGATCCCACCTGAGATCCTTCCTAAACCTGCAGCAAAGTCTCAGTATCAAAAAATGCTGGACAAAACAAATGCTGCAGGTGTCAAAATGCCTTCCCATGCAGTAGACTTAATCCTCAACTATTGTCTTGAAATGGTGAGCTACCATCCTTACTACACTTATCACTTGACCCCATTCAAAACCCTATTGCTCCTTTTCAATGCCAGGTGTCATCGGCAGTGGAGTTGCCATGAGATCAGCCTGGTGTACTGGCCTCTATCAGTAACTATCCCAGTGCTTAACATCACCGGTAGGGCTCTAATGTTAATGAGTTGTGCTGAGCCTTCAGGAGGAAAGGCTACCTTGCAGAGCTCAGGCTTGGAGCAGCAGTTTGCACTGAGGTTTCTCAGAAGCAGAGGCTGGGGTTCTGCCTTGGGTACAGTTTGGCTACCCTGATCCAAGCCCAGCCTGCACAGATGCTCTGGGGAAGGTTCTGGCTAGCAGGAGCTGGTCTGGGTGGCAGTGGTGGCTTTTGTCCTTGAAGTCCTTCACTTTCATTTGGGCTTCATCCCTAAGAAGAGAGTTGACTTTAACCCCTGTAGCTTGTGAGCTGGAAGGAAATGGAAGGGAAAAGAACTAGTGTTGCTGTGCAGAGGCTGAGATCAGTGGGAAATCACAGTTACCTCCCAGATCTGCAAAACACCAACTTCCTTAAAAGTAGAGCACTTAATGTGGAAGGAAACACAGAGACTGATAATAGCTATTACCCTAATGAATAAACAAATGCTTTAAAAGATGGACTCCTCATGCAATGTGCCTTTTTTTTTTTTTTTTTT